>JAQGAC010000091.1:0-49954 GCA_034696585.1 Isotomurus maculatus | reverse complement strand
CTCTGTTAAAGAAAATATTCCAGATTGTCTAATTTTGCTATTAAAAGACACAAAAATTGGATCTAATAACGTAGCAGTATTAGGTGTGACTCTAGTAGGTTCACTAATGATTTGCGATAAACCATGATTCGAGGCTAAAGACAACAAGTAATTAGAATGCTGAGACCTGCATAAAAGGTCTATGTTTAAGTCACCCAATAATGCATAATCCACTTTATCATTACAAACTACTGTTAAAAGTGAGTTTAGAGAAGATAAAAATTGATCAAACACCTCTTTTCTAGGAGGATTATAAATCAAAATATATATAATCTGTGTGCTCCGTATCAAATAGTTCAGAGCATCAGAGCAAGTGAGGATTTGATTTCATGTTTTCATATTGAAGAGTCTGACTACTGTCATGTCACTCTCTCTTCAGGTTACTGGACAAGGTCACAGCCATTCTAGCATCTCACTGTATGTGTTCCACAGCATTATTTCCCTTTTAAAGTGAACTACACACACACACACACGCTTTCATTAGTGAACAAGTTTAAACCAATTTCCCTGAAGGTGTGTGTGTGTGTGTCTAAATGTCAAGGAAAACGGTGGCAGGGATAATTTCGATTAAAAATAAAGGACGCTTAAACATGCTTACTTACTTACGTAACATTCGAGAGTCTTATTGTTTCTACAAAATAAGCTAATAAAAGTCACCTCTGCGTAAAAGACTATAAAACCTGAGAGGATCTACTGACTTGTGTAATTGAAGGAAGAAATGATGGAAAGAATCATTTTGCACCTGAACTGAACTCAGAATGTGTTATGGTTAGTAAAAGTGTTTGTACAGTAATTACACGTTTTAGTGAAGGCAAGGCAAATTGTTTTATTTACTTAGAAGTTTTCCTCTAGCTCTCAGCTATTTTAATCTGTTTATAAACAAGATCTTGTGTTGTATGGGGAGTGTGTTAGAGGTTCAGATGCTGAGTACAAAGTTGTGTTGCTTTAATGTCTTAATGTATGTAAGGCCATGTCGCATTCGCGGTGGTTGTGATGTTGCTGTGTACCTTAAAATCTTTGAAAGTTTTTCTACATTACAACTAGCTACGCAGTATAAGAGAGCGAAGAGCGAATGAAAGGCATTTTGCTCAGCATTGAGGATTTCCGGCATAAGAATTTTTGCATATTGAATTACACATCTCTTCTCGCTCTGTGTTGACAACTGCAGTGCAAATCATCCAAGGATATGTCAAATCCTGGGATGTTCACTATGCATGACCGACTTTTAGTTGTCTTCTATGTGTATTGTGTGCTTCTATCCATCTCTGGGACATTAAGTACGTACGAGAACGGATTTACACATTGATTAAGTTGACACTGACAATAGAGATTGTTTTATTTGTCTTATGGCTAAGAGAGAAAAACATTTTTATGACAAAGACGAAAGACACTTAAGCTTAAGGTAGATTCAATTTCTGAATTAATCTTCGTACCTAGAACTGTCAATTTTTAGAGTTGTGGGATTGAAGTACAGGTATCTATTAAAACAACTGTGTTCAGATACGTAAGTGTACCTTTGAGTATAATGTACCTAGTTATTTTTGTAAGAGAGCGACTAGGAAACTATAAACTAATGAGAAAGACCATGACGCTAAATATGTAGCTCAGTGGTGAGCTCAATCACATTCATAATTGTTCTTACGTAGCAGCAGCAGCAGCAGCAGAAGTAGACTTCTTTCTTATTGAGTGAGTGTACAAGTTTAGTGTTGAGTCGCAGTGTGTGCAGAAAAAGAATCTTTGTGTGATTGCATTAGACAATCGAGGAAAAGATGAGATAGTGTTGTGTGGGAGATGGAGTGCGTGACATGAAAGCCCTCCTCGTGTTCAGTTTTGGTTATGCACAGACAATGGACAAGTTTGAGTGTAACTTCTCTCATTCTGGACAATTCCCACAATGAAATAAAATGAATGAGCTATGATGACCTCCACAATTGACCTTCAATACTTCCACACAGTAGCGTGTGACCTTAAACAAATATTCAAACACGTTGGGATGATGACTGACTCCATTTTAACATACTTTCCTGTTTCCTTCCAATCACATTGAAGATTGCGAACTACATCTGATATATTTGTAGCAGGAGAAGCACGTGAAGGGATAATTGTCTTGAGATTCTCCTGCGTCTCATATCTCCATGACTTTATTAACTGTGTCTGTGTGTGTGAGTGAAGTAATGAGGAATTAGCTTAGTTTGTAGACGTGTTGATGAGATGATGTGGGAGATATCCTCCGCAGGAGATATGCATAAGGATTTCAATAAACTTGTTACAAAATAAGTCTGTGCATAAGTAACGAGGTAGAAGTTCTTATATAGGAAATTCGGTGTATAGTTTTTATATGTGTGTGTGTCCGACTGGGCCGTGGGAATGAAGGGAATTCCACACAAGGCTCCTTAGGTAGTTTGTCTTGATTGCTTTTTGGCAAAATGAGAGAGAGGAGTGTGTCGCAGTTACTACTCACGAGGATTGAAGAAGTAATGGGCAATTATGTATTGATTTCTCAACAGGAAACTGAATTCGTTGTGAGAGTGGATTCAACGGAGACCGTGCTGGCAGATGATGCAACAGGCAACGGCAGTAAACGGGATGAATGCGATGAACAAAATGCCACCACAAAGGTCAGTTTTAATTGCTTGAATGTCTAACAATGGGGATGTAGCAGCGTGTGTATTGCTAATGGTGTCTGGTGTTCTTCATGAAATGTGCATTTTAATTATGAGCTGCTTGTCTGGGTTTAGATTTTGTAGAAGTTTTATGGGATGAGAAATACAGAAAAAAGTGAAAGTGGATTGAGCAATAGAGCTCAATATGCATGTACAACATAACAAAGAATGATCATCCAAAATAGAACAATTATCCATCTCTCAGGTTGTGTGTAGTTGTAGACACTTTCAATTTCTAAAAAGAAGCCAATAATGCGGTCATCATGAAAAGTGAATGCATTCTGTGTGCGTTAAGATTGCTTCCTTGAATTCCATTCCAATGTTGGATGATGATGAAGTGAGTAAATCACACACGATGAGGCTCTTACGGCTCACTCTTTATTCCTTTCAATAACATTTTTGATAGACCAATCGCACAGGCGATCCTACTTGACCAAAAACGCATGCAAAATCTCTCTCTTAGGAAATCACCATGTTCGTTTGAGTTGCAAAAGCCTCAAGACATCTTAACTTGTCCTACGCGATTATAGGAGTGAGCTAGAAGCGTTACACAGAGCGTTTCTGACTTTCTGTAATTTGTAGGGAGAGAGACATAATTAATTTTTATGATAATTGCAATGAACACTTGAAAACTATTGGCTCGCACACAACGCATCATGATGAAGGACATTTAAGGAGACTGACATTGCAAATATTTGGGTAGAGTTGTGATTGCCACCACACTAGGTAATAATAATTGTGAGGGACAAGAAACGAATTAATAATGAATCTTAAGGTGATGAGTAATTACTCTGGGGGCTAATTAGCGACTTGGGATCGCAGCGTGGCTCCGATTGAGATTGATGGGTGAATCAAAAGATGCAAAGGAATACAGCAAAGCTAATTGTTTTAATGCAACGTGAATGAAACCTCCTTGTGGGCAGTATAGTGGGTAGTGTAGGCACTTAATACTTAATAGGCTGGTTTTGCTCCGCACGTGCTTCTTGACTTGCAGTTGCAGGTCTCACAGCACCTGGTTCTTCCACATTTTTATGCCTTCGACTTAAGTTTTATTCATTGAATCGCAGTGTTTGTCTGCGCAGGAAATGAATTAAAATGTCCCACAGGTAGTCTAGCAGTACTGCTGACTGTGCTAAAAAAACGTGTAAATAAGTGTTTGTAACAGCTAAGTGCTTTGATGTTACTCCTGTAGCTGTATCACTTGGTTTTAGTATTTTACGATCAAATGAATTGAAGTGAGAGGAATTAGAAAGTGAGACAGATTATGAATATTGTTTCTTTATAATGTGGTGGTAGTGGTGACGGTAAAAAAGCTAATGAGACCAAATTAGACTCATTGAAGGAAAGACGGAGAGAGAGAGAGAGAGGCTGTTGCAAGTTGCGAGCACAGCTACACACAGGGGTGAGGCTTGTGTTAAATGATGATGAGTGAAGGAAGTTGACGTAATTGCTCGCTCAGTTACAGAAAGTGTTTAAAAAGCCCTACTTTTGTCAATCTACCGAGAAGCTTTCCATTTTAGAGCCTTACGTACTCTTCTACTTGTAAGTAGTTCTTGTGTGTGTGACTCTTATTATTATTATCATCATTTAGATTCACAGAAGTGAAATTATTCTCGTATGTACGACACACGGCTTTAATTGAAGAACAAGTGAAGTATTTCATTCGTAGGTATGCATCAAAATGTACACACGTGGTTGAAATTCAAGTAGATGAAAAAAAAGTTCGTTCGTCATCTCATGAATTCTATGAAGCGTTGCATGGTTATTTGGTTCTAGAGTTCTTTTTCTAAGGTACCTCAGATTAAAACGTATTAACGAGTTTGATTAAGTTCCAACGAAGTATAAATTTCTTAATAACTGAATAAATTGAGACACATTAATTTGGAGAATGTTTATTGGACAGATAAGAATTAAAAGTTTAATGGAGGACGAGAAGGGATGGGATGCAGATGGAGATGGGAGATTGACGCAGAGAGGAAATTCCTCGAAGTTCATTTGATTTCAAAAGAGAGGATAGTTTTGGTGTATTGGTTTGAAAGTTTGGTGCGAGAGACTGTTGTGCTAAGTTGAGTGAGGTGGCTGCAAGATGAGATTATGATTATGATGATGAGGTGAAGTGGTTGTACATAAATTGTTAAGGAAAAGAGACGAGGAAAAATATGAAGACTCGTGCATCCCTCTCACCCCCACGGGTCACTCTCGGATGTACCAGGAAGCTCAGCCAACTAACTATATACCTTGTCAATTCACGGATCACATTCTACAAAATTCTAATGCAAAATTTCTAACACATAAGGTGACCACAAATATCTGTCGATGGCTATTCTTTACATACAAATAGTTCTGAATTTCTTTATTGTTGCCCTATTATTTTTGAAAATGTTAGATTATTTCACTGCTCTTTATTACGCATTCTTCTAACGAATCTAGCGATGAATGTATTTTGCAATTTTGATGGAATCGATTGGCAGGCGTCAATTTCTTGAAGAATGAGTAATTTTAATCTTTTCCTGAAGATTGTGTAAAAGTAGGCTGAAGAAGCTATAAAACAAGAGGGGAAAATAGCTTCAGGATATTGTCATTTTATTATTATTGATGAATTTTGAGAGATTCTTGAAAGTATTTGAAGTAGGCAGTGTGTGTGAAAAAGGCAGAGGTGAACTTTATTAGGAGAGGTTGATGGGGATAATCCTGCTCATTAGGTGGAATGATGGTCACCGTGGATTTGAAATGATCTGTAAGAAGTAGAGAATCTACGGACGGTGTGTGTTGATGTGTCTGCTTTGTGCTCAGGTGAGTGAACTGGTAGTGCACGATCTAGCCCCCGGCTGCCTCTCCACCAGTCTTTCAAAAACACTCATCTCATTGTTTTTTACACCAGGATCCGGATCTCATTCTTTTTATTATTGACACAGGAATGCCAATGCGATCACTGCTTAATTATTCACATTAAATGATTCACAAGGGAATGGGGGAATTTATGGGCGACACGAGATTTAGCTATAGCGAGATTTCATAAAGAACTCCTTTAATTCAATTTCTATGCAGTGGGAAGAAAAATAGTACCTTGATTCGTTCTTTGGTGAATCAAAATGTGGATCGATGGGATCACAATGATTTAACACATTTAAATGAAGCAGAAGAATGCGGCAGGAGTGTTACACATGCAAGTCAACGTGGAACGTGTGTCTTGTTGTAGTTAAAAGAGTAATGAATGGATATGTTATGTTATGTGTGTGTGTGTGTGAATTAAAAAGCAACTTGAAGGAACTACCTACGCCAATAATGATTTCCTTGTGCTTGGTTGGTTTATTTATGAGGAATAGCTTAATTGATCCTTCATTATCAATCGGAGGAATGAAGATTAATCGGCTGTGGATTAGGAAAATAATGTGAGCTAAAGAGTTGATAGATACATTTGGATGTGATCCAACAGATAACTTTATTTCATTGCGAATAGCTCGTGCTGAAAAAATGTGCATTGATTTGTTTGGGGAACCCAACCTAATCCTTGGCTAATCATTCACATGTCATTTTATTTGCATAGTTAGAATTGCAAATGTCTACTTCTACACACACAGACACACACACACTGAGGAACTCAGGGGAGCTGTAGTAGAAAGAGAAAGAGAGAATTCAGATTGATTCTCTACGCGATTGATGTTAATCGGGTGGGAATTATCATTTCCTCCGATGCGAATGTAAGTGTTTAGTTGAACACAATCATTTAAATGATGATGATGATTTGGAGAAAGATTGGAAGCGTTTTGTGTTATGCAAAAGAAGAAGAAAGGGTTGAACTGGAAGGAGGTGAAGAAACCGGTTACAAGTTACAACTCTCCTGAATCTACTTTAGAGGTGAACAATAATTAGTAAAAAAGTGAAGTGGTGGAAATGCCCAAAAGAGAAGAAGACGAGGATAAGTTCGGAAATTCTTCGGAGCATATTTACCACGTGGAAAGCATTCACCTTGACGGCTAAATTATTTATGTGATAAATGCTAAATGAGTTTTAGAAGGATATACGCTCGCAATCCACACACACATTCATTCAAGTTTTGTTGTTGCTTAGTTTATATGGCTTATATATATTAAGCTTTATTGTTCGTGCTATTAAATCCGTTACACTCACTAAGTAAGCACACACATATATACCTACACACAAAGCCTTTTTAAATTGAGTAACGTGTGGTATTACACAGTGACGATAACTTGATAACATTTTTATGCATTACTGCGATAAATGGATGAATATAAACGGAAACGCTTCGGTGGTGGAGTATTGTATTCTTCTAGCCTAGCGTACTAATACTGAGCTAAGGAGGAGTTTAATTTTCGTAGAGAAGGAATACAACAAAGAGTCAACAGTGTGTGTGAGTAGCATGTAGTTTGTGATAGTCAACTGGATTAAATTGAGACACCGAGAAGGCAGAAGCAAAGGAAGGATGAGATGCTGAGGTGGTTCTGTACCGATCGTTGAGCTTTGTTTGAGATCAAACACTTAGGTAATGATGGTAATCGGACAGGAATGGCAAAAAACAAGGGAGAGATTATAAAGAACCAAGTGAGATTCAAATGGTTAGTCATTAAACTACATTGAAAATCTGGGTACATATCCCCTTGGATGGAGTTGAAGGAGTTGTGTATGCATTTAAAATGGGAATTTCTGAGTTATTGGATAGTCAATATATGTACAGGTGAGTGATACAAGCGTATAGGAGCAGAGTCGCCTTGTAAGAAGGGGTGGGGAGGGCAAAAAATAAAGAAGTTGTGATCTGGGAAAAATGTTTGGCTCGAGCGAGATGAGGTGGATGCAAATCACCTTCTCAACCCTTTACCGGTCTTAATACTAACCCCTCATCATCTCCTAATCCACCAGGACACACCGCACTACAACATACTTTAATACGAGTGTACACACACACAACATACACACAAGCAAACTCATCTTTTTAGTACCAAACACTTTGGAGGAGACGGTCTTTCCTTGAGGCCATCAAGAAGAGGAGAAAGAGTGGCCAAAGATCTCCTCTTAAAGACGTTGACTACACTTTACACATTATTTCAACAGTAATAATAAAAAAGATCTTTTACTAACCCTATCACCACACATCACACTGCACACAGAATACCTCCAACCTCTCCCCCCGTAGTCTACTTATCACCGGATTAATTTAATCAATATAGAAATATAATTAATAATGACACATGAGAAGGGTTAATGATAGGTTAGCCATACGGTGGGGGATTAAAAGGATAACTAATGGAATCAGAAGGGACGACGGATGATGAGATTCATTTGGTGGAATTCAAATCGATTTGGTGTTTAGTTGGGTTGGACACTGTGGACAATGAAGAGAGAGAAGACGAATAATTTAAGTCCAAAAAAGCAGAAAGAATTTGGATTTTTTGTGCATAGACTTGTCTCTGCTCAATCCCTCCTGCCTGCCTTCCTTCCAACTTCCAGCCTTGCCCATCATCATCTCCTTCATCCGAAGAAAACTCTGTTTTGATGATGCTATCGCATTTCATTTCGTTCCATACAAGTCAAGTGCAAGAGACTCCACTCCATAAGACTGGAGATTCCCTCAGGTCATTCTCATGTATCCAAAAGAGAGAGGATTAGCATCATTGCTTCTTCTTTGTCCACTTCCAATCCTCGTTATGCATTATACAACTTTGTTCCTTTAATGGGAGTCTGTCTGTGTGTATGTGTGTGTGTGAGGATTTTTAGGGAGACCCGAGAGAAGTGACCAAGTTTGAAGGAGTTAGTCTTCTGGAGGAATGTAAAAAGACTTAAATGATAATGAGATTCATAATTTCTTCACTCCAACTTCAGAGAGAGGAGCTATCATGGAATGAATCTCAGCCTCGTGTGTCTATTAGATGTGTGTGCTTGTGTGTGTGTTGCTCAGAGAAGAAGACATTCGGATTTGTTGTTTCTTCAGTGTCAGAAGATATCTTGATGAAACCAGGTTTATGGTTTTGTTGTCTTCTTCCTTCTTCTCCCATCCGTGCTGGTGTGTGTGTATTTTGACATTCCCCCATCAAAACAACGAGCTTACAGTTTTATCCTCGCTCATGAGATCAATCTCACTGCATAAACTGCTTAATACACTTTTATTAGACAAGTGTTTAGTGATCATCATCATTTATGAAAGTTGAGAGGGCAAGTGGAAAGCAATTAAATAGCTTTTTGCAACGTAGTTTTTGGAAGAGGATCCGCATTTCTCCTGTAAACAACCCGAGAAGGAGTAGCGAGAACCTTTCCAGGATCTCCCATGATTATGTATGAAAGAATTTCGAAGCTGTGGCTGTTTTTGTGCAACGTACACTCGCAGAACGAATAAGATACACACAAGTAAGCATTTCATAGGGTCGCTGAATGTAAAAAAGATAAAAAGGAATCGATTGGGTTCTTTAGGAGAGAAATTATTATGATGAAATGGAACGGTGTGTGTGTGCAGTTGGGGTTGAAAAGCAAAGGTACCTTGGAAAATGTTTTAAAGAAAGGCTTCTTCATCCGAAGGAGATAAAAAAAGTTTAAAAAAGTGGAGTATTTTGAGGAGTGTGGGTAGCAGGGAAGGAAGGGCTCGGAGCAAATCAAACTATTCAATTATTTGTACTTGAGAAGTGTCTTCTTGTGTAACTGAGAGAGTTTTTTGTATCCTGGAAGGCCACGAAGGTACCCACTACCTTTAGAGACTTTAGACTTACTTTAGTGAGTGGTGGCTACTTAACTCCACAGCTTTTACCTACCCTTTCACATTATTACACGCTTTGTGGTTGGGGGAGTGGCTGGAAGCCTTCCAGCTATTTAAGATGTGCTTTGTTGAGCCGTTCTACAGAATCGCTCTAGAGATGTCTATGAAAATCTTCATCAAATGCAGATCTCTCTTTCGTGTTTCGTGGAATCAACTTTACGAGGAAGTTTTCTACATTAGTATACATTAGTTTAGTAGTATACATACATTAGGATTCTGGAACTGTTTCTATCTCTCTCAGTAAAGTAAGTGTGACTTGGATTTGGAACTTTTAAGGGTTACGGTCGGCTCTTATTCTTCTTGGCAAACTATTTTACATGCGTGCAGTAATAAAATGCATGCAACCTTTTGTGTGAGACGATGCTACTAGTTTGTAAACTTCTGCTGGGAGGATGTGAGAATCCACTCACGCAACTTCACTTGAAGAAATAGGTATTGACAGTTCCAAGTTCCAACTCAACAGTAAACTGGGTTCTTAGGGCAAATTCGCACCATTTGAGAAAGGTAAAAAGGAGCCACCAGCCGTAGTAATTAATTAAATAATCAGTCTGCTATCTACAGAATAATTAAGCCACCTTGATCATTTCATATGGCGTTAGATATGTAAGCCTATCCTGTGTGTACTTTGGAGCGTGCAGATGGAATATTATATAATCCCACAACCGACTTCTTCAGCCCAAAATTAGCCTGGTTTTTTTCCATCTGTAAAAACCCCCTTTTAACTAAGAACACACTTGGTGTAAATGACCATAATGCAGTTGGCGATCCATGTTAATGTTTATCACTCTTAATTTGATCTGTATCAAAGATATACACACACAGACACTTTACTCGAGTAAAGAATGGTTGAGTGTATCTCTTGTAAACTCAGTCATCTTCTTGTGGTGTTCCATGAACCATCTCATTTTGCAATCTCATGCTGCTCGCATATTCTTCGGGGTTTTTATGGCTCTGGCAAAAAATGATTTAGACAGAAATGCTCAACCCTTTCTCTTGATTTGGATTTTGAATTCTTTCATCATCATACACACATACACACACACGGAGAGAGAAATAAGAAGACCTAACACATAATAATAACGTTCATACAGCGTCTTCATAAGTGAAGGTCACATTTCAAGACACTTGAAGATGCTCTCTTCGCATCCTCCGTCCGACAGACTGACGACGACATTCGGTGGTGGTCCCTCTCTCTCTCTTTATTAGTTATATATTAGTTAACAGTGTATAGGAGATGAACCTCATTCCAGGTAAAATAACCATCTGTGAGAGTGTGTAAAAGACTTGCTTGTCTTTGACCGCATCGCGTCGTCTTCTGAGAAGAAAAAGATAGGTTTCGAACAAAGAGATTAGTAAGAAGTAAAGAGAATGATTAAGAAGAAGTGGGTTGTATTGTAGTTGAGTGGAAGTGCAGGGACTAGAAGGAAATATTATTATTATTACTGTGAGATGAGTAAAGGAATTTTTAAGGTACAGAGAGAGTTTTTTGTGAAGAGATGAACCACCACCATCATCACCACACATAAGAAGAAGAAATAAGAATCATCACCACTCTCCTAACATCTCATCGTCATCTCCGAAAGAGGAGACTTGTTGCTCATCTCATTTCATGCCAATGACTCTTCCATCATTCTTTACACACTCGTTCTTATAGTCCAATTATTAAATTACAACACTTTAAAACAGATGGATTCAGACTGACCATGCATGCTGAAAGTTCGGCTTCCTTGGGTTGTCAGCGTTTGTATCCTCAATGAAAATTCACATTTATGTGCAACAACGGACCTATTGTTCTTGCGCAAGGATGAATTGTTGTAAAAAATGAGGTGCATTTCCAACCACATTTAGGAACACAGTGTACACAGAATAAGGCACATTAAGGAGAGGTACAGATTACACATCGCACACACACACACACACATATTATAAAGGTGAGGCATAATAGAGATTACGAGACGTTCCCACAGGTAGGTGACATTTCTTCTCATTGTGACTGATGTACAGGCGGTAGAATGTGTAGAATGCATGTGACAGTTTCCTTCCGGTATTTCTTGTGCAATTGAACCGTTGTATTTGTCTCTGAGAGAATGGGAGATGACAGATACACATGCATACACGATACACATACACTTTTGAGTGTTAGTGTGCATGTACATTAATTCCTAAGTCTGTGTGTGTTGGAATGAGGTTTGAAGTTTAAAAGTTCTTTAATAGAGAGAGACTTCTTCATTCACAGTTACTGAGGATGAGAGGACAGTAGGAAGGAATATGACAATGGATGAAGCATCGAAGCATGAGAGATGTAATATTAAGTAGCATGTTGAATGTTGCGATGATGATGATGATGTTTGTTCGGATGGTGAAGATTTGAGGATTTGAGGATGAAATGAAAGAGATCATGAATGTAAATTCTGTTGGGCACGTGAGCATCAGTGTTCAATTATAGACTCGGGTTGTGCCAGATGTTGTGTTTGGTGGTGGTGGTGGAAGAAGATTCACTTCTCGAGTGATGAACATAATCATGAAAGATGTTTTGAGGTACACACACATTCGAACCCGGGAGGTTATGTGGTGGTAGATGTACTAAATGGGCGAGAGAAGAAGATTCCCAGAGTTGTTACCCACCACGGAATTCCTCAAACGAGACAAAAGGAGCATCCACGGCTGTGAGAATGAGCCAATTCCTCATTTTTCTAAAAAAGTGTTGAGCTTCCAAATGAGAAATACGCAGACAAATAAGAAATAACAATAAAGGGGAAAGGAGACTCTCCGGAAAGTAGAAGACAGTCGAAAGTGAGATGAGAGACCTTTTTGAGATAAAGGATTAACAACCAACCTCCTTCTGTCTTCCTCTCCTCTGCATCTTTAAAAAAGAGTAAAGGTTGTGTTTTACTTTTAAAGCTATTGTGGTTGCATTCTCTTGATTCCCGAACACTTGTAGACTTACTTGTATACTTGTAGACTGTAGAGAACACATCAGACCTGGACTGGGCAATAGTAATTACACAATGAGCCTTATTTTAGATTAGATTTCAGATTTGGGGCTTTCGACTCAAAGATAATTAGATGAAAAGGTCTGAAGAAGGAGGAAAACGTGTGTATGTGTGCAGGTTATGTTTTTTAGGAATCTTGTAGTTGGATAATATATGTATCAAGTTTCGACCTTGTGTGTGTTTGTGTGTGTGTGTCGGTGTGTGAAATAATTCTCTACTTGAGCTTCTGTCTGCCTGTGTGTGTGTGCTACCTTACATTTGGAGATGAAAGATTAAAAAATGAAGAAACAGGTAGAGAAAGAAAGAAGAATCGTAGGAGATGGGTGGGCGGGGAAGGAAGGGGTGTGGTGGTGGATGGATGGAGTGTGAAGGCAAAAAGAAGCCCTCACCCTTTCGACAGAAATAGCTGAAGAACTATAGGCAGGAAGTTTTTGTCCCATTTTGGTCAATGATGTAAATTTAGCTGAAGAAACATGCAGAATGAGAGAGAGACACACACATGTCAGTCACAAGTTGTACGGAGAAGAAGGAAAGACGAGAGCGAAGAAATCTCAGAGAGATCGGAAGTACAAAGTGTACCACGTGAGAATTGGAAGGTTTGGGATGAAAGCCCATGGTTAAACATTCGGTGGACTGTTAAATGCTCGAGATGTTCTGTGGAACGCTCAGTAGGACACAAATCTTGCGAGAGATATCTTTTTTGAAACACACATGGCCCTCTCCTCATCTTTCCTTGTGGAAAACAACAAGAAGTGAGGAAGGAATGGATGTGTAAACATGAATGCCTTTTGCCAATAACCACCACTACCGCTCAATAAGATGTTAAAAATACTTCATGAAGAGATCGAGAGTTCCTACTACTCGTGTTCAATCAAAAGGAGGAGGAAATAAGGAATGCGTGTGTCTTGTCTCCTGTAACTGTTTCACTTGTTTTTTAAGATGGAACAAGAAACATTTCTCGGTCAAGGAGAGGCAGTTCGTTTATACTTAAGGGAGAATCTCGTACACAAGGAGCCCTTGGGGTTGTTCACTTAAATAAATTAACATTTTGTACATAATGTTATACACCAGCTAAGTGTGTAACCTTCGATTGAATCGAAGAGTCTCGTGATTTGTACCAAGACGGAATCTTTATTAGAAGACTAGAAGATGTAGTTTGACTTTTCTGGCGGAAAGAAGAGAGGCAATAAAATATGTGGAAATGTTCTAGGGAGGTTTTGTTTTTGAAAAGAGAGAACTACTGCGACGCTGATGAGTGAGTCAGAGGCACGCTGCTGCTGTTGTTGCACATTATAAATTATAAATAGGGCATATAGAGAAGAGATCATGAGGAAAGAAAGTTTAGTGTTAGAGAGTGTGTGTGATTGACTTGCGACTGTATCGTGTGTCGTACACACAGCGTACTTTGGTAGTTTTGCCCTTTGCCCAAAATGAGATTAATTTTAGACGATTCTAGTGAAGAAAAGTAACACTTTTTGGCATCAAGTCATCATCTCTCACACTTCTCAACTTAAACGAGAGTTAGTTGGTCTTTTGGCTTTTTACTGCAATGCAATGAGCAATTGGCATGACATGCATAAAAGAGGACGACGCTTGGAATCCTTTAAAAGACTCTACGTAGGCTACTTGGGAGAGATGATTTGTCTCCACCTTCCACACTGTCTCATCCGCAAACTTATACGTTTATATGTCTCACAACGTCTTCAATCTCAAATGGCTCATCTCTTTTCTTCGTGCACTCCGTGAGATATCGAGGTGAGGTGAATGTGCAACCAAATAAAAAATGCAGCCTCATCCAAATTCGAAAGTTCATTTGGATTCATTCGAAATGCTTCCGTCACCGATGTAAAAAACATACCAAGGAATTAAATGCGCGCAACCTATTGACTCTGTGAAACTGCCATTCAAATTCTACAATTCTATTGTGTTAAAGTTAAAAGTGTGAAGCGTTTGTAAAAGCTTGGCCGGTCGCTGGTGATGAAAGATGAGAGAGATGCGATTTACTTTATTATAGTTGTCTACTCTGTCTACACAGCTCTTTTGTTTGTTTGTTGAGATAGGTTACACCTCGACTTAATTAATTAAGCTCTTTAAGCTTACTCTCTGAGACTTTAATCTTGTTGATCTTAAATGAAACTGCACTTAAGCTCGTGCGCGAGTTAATTCAATTGAGAATGAATGAAGAGAGATTTTACAATGAGTTATTACTTGTGTTTGTTACAGTTCTCCATGTTTTCCTGATTGGAGTGGGGGTGGCGGCGGTGGGGGAGGAGGCAACCCGCAACTTTCAGTCGTGACAACAGTTTGGGGAATGAGTTCCTCTGTACAAAGCGGACCTCACGCTTCCTACGGGTCTGGCCAGGGAATGGGAGGAGGAGGTCCTGGACCTGGAAACATGGCCTACAACAATATGAACATGAAAGGTGGACCTCCCAACACTCCTTATCATCACCAGAACAATCCCAACATGGGGGGATATCCTCAAAGGTAAAATTTTAATTAATCTAGACATTCTACCCAAATCTACACATTCGTTTTTTAAGTTTAGCGAAGGAACAAGTTGAGTAAGTCGTGTCATTACACCGTAAAGTCAAGAGCAAGAGATGTGGGAAGTAGTGAACCAGCAGTAGACGTCTGCTATGCAATTAAATAAAAGTAACCCTTAACCTTTGTAGAATTTATTGGATCACACAAAACTAATTTCCAACATATTTGGAAGCGAAGCCGCAGTTGGCAGTGTGTAGAATCCTCTTAACAAAGTTATTTAGAGCTGTTCACACGTAGTCAAAAAAGGAAAGCAATTTAATTAGATTTATGAGAGGTTGTTTGGTTGTTTCGCTCATCTTGGTATTCGCCGCATTACGATTGAGATGTCAATGTCAGAGAGGAAGAAGGTGTGAAGCACCTGTAATTTCTTGTTTGGTTTGGCTCAAAATTGCAACTATGAAAAAGTTTGCAAAAAGTCAAATGCAAGAAGAAAGAATGGATCTCTCTCTCTCTGTACACATAAGTGAGTGTTATAAAAGCATAAAACATCTCTCCTTCACAAAGTTATGCATAAAAAGAAGAACACTAACTCTTTAAACAGTTGTACTGTTGGTTGTACGTGTGTGTGTGTGTGTGTGTGTCATGATTTATAGGGTGTTTAGCAAGGTTTTTTTTGCACACACACACAAGGGGAAGTGGGTAATCATTCACCTCCATCTGAAATAAAACGCTCTGCAAGTCCGCAAGTGAGCGATGTGGTGATGAATTATATTTTGAGATGTGTGTAGCAAGTCTTCTTCTTAAATGTTTAAAGTTTAAGTCTCGAATGAAACTCAAGCTCAATTGGTTGTGGAGAAAGAAAGAGAGTTAAAAAGCTACGAGTGAAACAGGACAAGACGACAAAACGAAGAACGACAGACAGGATTTTTGCGATTGTGGCTAAGTCCAATTGGCACGTCTCCATTTTATTATATCTTCACGGATCAAAGCGTTGTCGTAAGGTTGATAATGAGAGAGAGATAAGTTCTGATGTAAATAGGAGAGATGAACCCGAGTAAAAAACCCCACCCCCTCAGGGTGAGGATAAGCTTCGTTGCATCCAAATGAATAAGAAATAGAAGAAATGAATATTTAACTGTCCTACCGGGCGAGTCTACGTAAGTAATTCTAAAAGAACAGCGACTTTACTGAAGCGAAGACATATTTAAATGTGAAATTCACTTGAGGAGATTATCACGAGATTGTCAATGTGAGAGTAGATGAGCGAATGATTATGTGTTGCGTGCTGTGAGTCTTGTGGTTGAGTTGCCCTGTAGTTAAGTAGATTGAGTTTAATTGTTGACTGTGATTTTGTAGGTTTGGTCCCAATTCAGTGGGAGTGGGAGTGAGTGGGGGAGGCGTAGTTGACCACCACGGCCATCACCACCATCCCAGCAACGCGTATCCCAATCCTAATTCATTAAGTCAAGCGGCGATGGTCGCTGCGACCGCTACTGCCACTGCCACTGCCACCGCCGTTGCCCTCCAACAGGAAAGGGCTGAGATGAACCAGTATGCCCATAATGGCCAGGTAAGAGACTTGAGAAAAGCAATTAAGCTGTGTGTTAATTAAGAGGGAAAGATTAATTACTAATCGGGATTGTTTCTTTGGGTTTCTTGTAGATGAATGCTATGCAAGGAGGAGGAGGAGGAGTTGGAGGAGGAGGTCAAGGGGGCTATGGAATGGGAGGTCAGTATGGAGGAGGAGGAGGTCAAAGGATGGGAATGATGAGCAACGGAGGACCTATGGGACCCATGGGTGGAATGATGAATCCCATGAGCAATCCTAAAATGCCTGTTCAGGTACTTTCCCCTTCGATTCCCTTTAACTTCCCTTTCTTAGTCAGACGGTGTGTGATTCAGAGTATCATTAGTCTCTGATTAGACGTTATTATTACAGACAAAGACTAAAAAAGTATTCTCAAAGGGTTGTAGTCTGACTGAGTCACTCGCAGTTCCACAGAAAGACTCTTAATTTTGAGAGTGAAATTGGAGATCAAATTCAAAGTGACACTTGGGTTTAAATGGATTCTGCGGAATCTCCCAGTTAGGTACGGAAATGAACTGCTCCTTGTGATTTCAGGGAGGACCTGGTGGATACGGCGGAGGAGGAGGAGGAGGAGTACGAGGATCTCGAAACACACCTTATCCGAATCCAGCAAGCCATATGAGTCATAAGCGATCCCAAAGTCAGCCTCAACCTCAGCAGCAACAGGGATCGTCTCATCCCCATCCTCAGGTGGGTGGGGGTGGCTACCCAGGACCTCCTTGTGGTCCAGGACCCATGGGCAGTATGGGTCCTGGAGGCCACGCAGGGATGAATGGACAAATGAACCCCAACTACAACAATGGAGGCACCTGTTCACCCGTAAGTTATCCCACACACAAAGTGAATTTTTTTAGGTGGCAGATTTTTCATTGACATTTATTACTGTTATTATTCCTTGTGTAGTACGTGAATCAATACGGGTCGTCAGGAGGTCGTCCTTCCTCTTATCCCCAGGGAGGACCTGGAGGAGGAGGAGGAGGTCCCTACGGAGGAGGAATGGGAGGTCCAAACATGCCGATGGGATACGGCGGTCCTATTCCTGGAATGCGTCCTTCAGGAGGAATGCCCCCCCAACAACAACAACAACAACAACAACAAAGACCCAATCCCAACCTCCACCCCCACCCTCCCCACCCCTCGCAGCAACAACACCCCCACCCCCACCACCCCTCCCAACAACAACAACAACAACACCTCCAACAGCAGTCCTCGTCTTACCCCCCACCATCCTCAAACAACGGACAGTATTACACCACAAACCACCCCCACTCGTCGCAAGTGCCACTTAACGTAAACAGTGCCCACCCCCACGGAGGTCCGCCCCACCCCCAACACCCCCACCCACCCCACCCCTCCATGGGAATGGGGAACAACGGGGGGGGCCTTCCTGGGAATGGCGGTCCTCCCAACAATCCTCAGCCAATAAGTTCCTTTAACTGCCACTCATCCTCGTCGAGTCATTCGCATTCGAGTCCCTACAGCGGACAGCCACACCCTCCGCCTCACCCCAACTTCCTGGGGGGGGAGAGTTCCAGTTCTGCGAATCCCAGTGGTCCCCCTGGGGGAGGAGGGGGGAGTAATAACAACAATAGCGGCGGTGGGGGGAGAGGAGGCGGGAATATGCATTCATACCAACACCACTCCCCCATTCCAGGGAACCCCACTCCTCCGCTAACCCCTGCCAGCTCCATTCCCCCCTACATGAGTCCCAATGGGGACGTCAAGCCTGTGATACCCACGACTACTCCTCCTAGTAAGTTTCTTTCTAGCGTTTCTAGTTTCTAGTAGAGTAGATTCTAAATAAGCTTCCTAGCTCCACTTTCTCTCTTTATTATACAGGGTGTTTCACGAAAATGGGCCACACTTTCAACCCTCATAGCGCTTGACCCTGTAGTGCTACCTTAAAAATGATATTTTTATGTGAAAGCCAACAAAATTTCCTATCAGTACGCATGATACAATTCCAAAATTCTGACAAGAAAATGAGTCATAGGTGCCAATTTGAAAATGTGCCCTAGGCGATGAAAAATCTTGGGAAATTTTAAGCACGAATTTTTTTGCCAAAAGTGCGTAACAAAATTTAAATTACAGCTGAGTCTTCAAAAAATGAACAAAGGAGGTGATTTAGCCTATTTTCATTGACTTATTCGCAAGTTTGTCGAATTGGGCTACCGCAAACCCTTAGAAGAAAAATCCTCAAGCAACTCTAGCATAAAAAATAGCCAAAGCTTGGAAATAAGTATCAAATCTGTTTTAACATTTTGGTTAGGAAAGCGAATACGGTTCTTGGAAGAAAAACCCAGGGCCTAAACTTTCTTCTTAAAGTCAGGGCAAAGGTTTTCATTGCCTAGGACACATTTTCGAATTGGCCACCTATGACTCCTTTCGGGGTCAGAATTTTGGAAATTATATCATGCGTACTGATAGGAAATTTTGTTGTCTTTCACATAAAAATATCATTTTTAAGGTAGCACTACAGGGTCAAGCGCTATGAGGGTTGAAAGTGTGGCCCATTTTCGTGAAACACCCTGTACAAGCAACTTCATTAAGTCCGTCTTACACGGGGAGAGAAAGGATGAAAGAAAAAATAGAGTTTTGATTTTGATACTAAAGAGAAGTTTTAGTAGGAGAGAGAGAGATGAATGGGACCCGGGTGTGCTCATTTGTTTAGTTACACCTCCTACACGATTAATGCTAGTAATATAAGAGTATACCTACTTAATAGTAGCATTAGTAAAGGTTATAAGTATACTTTATAGTTTATAGTGAGTATTGTTTGCGTGGAGAAAGTGGGAGGTTGTCGTGTGTTTCCTATGTTTGTAAGCGAATACTTCTCACGTTACTTTTACTTGCTATAGACAAGAAGCAGTTGTAATAGTAGACAGGCTTCCTGTGACTCTCATACTTTCTCTCTTTCGGATCGATTAGTCTCTCCTTCCTTTCTTTCTGTTTGTGGTCACACAGCATCTTCTTCACTTTCCGATCTTCTCCTCTCTGTTTATATACGCACTCATATTATTTATGGCGAGACTTGTAGTGTAGTCATCCATCCAACGGGAGATTTAGACGAGTGTAGGCGGACACTTTATTACACAACACGCGGATGTTGAGGGAAGTGTAATTCGCGTGTGTCTGCATGGCTTAATCCCTTGGAGGGATACATATGGAAAAGGTCAATTCTGATGGATGTCTTTTTGTATTTCAGATGACGAATTAAGACTCACATTTCCGGTGCGGGACGGGACAATACTGGCTCCCTTTAGATTAGAACACAACCTCGCTGTGAGCAATCATGTCTTCCACCTCAAGCCGACTGTTCATCAGACTCTCATGTGGAGGTATGACTGCTTTGTATTTCTCTCTACTCTTCCTCTCTCCAAATTAATTGAAAGTGTTGGCTTATAAACGAATGTCACTGAATTCCCTTTGTGTGTTGCAGATCCGACTTGGAGTTACAGCTGAAATGCTTTCACCACGAGGACCGTCAGATGAATACGAATTGGCCGGCCTCCGTTCAAGTCTCGGTGAATGCAATTCCTCTGACGATAGACCGAGGGGAAAACAAAGCGTCTCATAAGCCTCTCTACCTCAAAGAGATTAGTCAGCCTGGACGTAACACGTTGCAGATTACAGTGACTGCATGTTGTTGTGTAAGAAGCCACGCAGTATTTGTCTAGATGAGTAGTTCTTGAATATTCATAAGAAGGCTTCTTATACTAATATCTCCCTTTATTCCTCATCTGCAGTCTCATCTCTTCGTGCTGCAACTTGTGCACAGACCAAGTGTCCGTTCGGTGCTGCAAGGTCTCCTCAGGAAGCGTTTACTCCCTGCGGAACACTGTGTTACCAAAATCAAACGCAACTTCAACACGAGTCTGAACAGTTTAAATGCATCGGATGGAGATGGAGTCGAACAAACTGCCATCAAGGTGAGTCGGACAATAATCATCATAAGAAAGACTAGAATGTAGAGAGAGAGCCATAAAGGAAGCCTGTAGCATATGATTCTTATATGCAGTTTACATAAAAGGAACGGAAGATCACGTAGGATTTCCCCGTGTAAAAAGCGAAGAGCAGATTGAGATAGGTTTTTTACCATAGGTTCTTTGGTTAACAGAAGGCGCAGATATGGAAATACCTTATTGGGATACCTTTTGACTGAAGGAGAAAGTATGAAAGTAGTGCAACTGTAGAAAGCAGGAATGACGGTGTGTGTGTGTGTTCGTTGTCAGTGGGATGGGATTCCGCGAGTGTAATTGAGGTCATGAGAAGTGAGTTTGAGTGTAAGCAAAGATAGAGAAAGAGAGAGAGAGATTTCTAAATATTTAATCGGATAGCAAGGAGAGAGTGAGTGTGGGATTGACCATTTGGAGTCTTCGTAGTGGTGGAAGTCTGGAGGTGGTGGTGGTGGTGGTGCTGATGGTGTGGGGAAGTGGAACACACAGCCTGTCTGCCTCTTTCTCCCTGTGTGAGAATCGATAGACAGAGACTGCGACTTAAACAAGTTTCTCGTGACTTTCTCCAGGTAGCAATCCGTCTCTCTCTCTCTCTCTCTCCTCCGTTTCATTGATCCGAATACACACACACACATATATATTCAACATCGCACACATACACACTCACCAAGACTATCTCAGCACCCATCTCGTTATAAGGACATTTGTATGCCGTCTCGTTGCTGAGAGTCTGAAAGGGAAAGAAGAAGGAGGAAAGTATATGGAGAGTATTTATAGGGAGACCAACAGGCCTATGCACAAAAAGTCAGGAGTAGGTTTGGACTTAGAGGAGAGAGAGAGAAAGACTTGTATATACAGAAGAGAGTTGAGCTTTATAGAGAGAGATGAAATGCAAAGGAGAATACATGTAACTTTTGGTGTGTGGGGAGGAATTTCCATTCTTACGGTTTTGAGTGTCTAGAATCTGTAGAATTCTATTGTAGAGTGAGTGGAGAGTGAGTCTAGTGAGTAGAGAGAGAGAGTCTTGAGTCTAGTCTTCTTTTTGAAAGGAAGGAGAGAGAAAGTTTGTGTGGAGGAATAAGTTTTCTCTACAGACTTCGTATCTGTTGGAAGTGGAAGGGTTTTGTCTTGTTCTTTGGGAGATGAACTGCGTCTTATTCGAGAAGATGTTTAGATAGGGGAAAGTTGTCTGAGAGGCTGCTGCTGCGTTTCTGGGAGAGAGATGCTCATAATGTTTGTGGGTGTTGCAGGTGTCGCTCAAGTGCCCGATAACGTACAAGAGAATCACACTCCCTGCCAGGGGACATGACTGTAAGCACGTCCAGTGCTTTGATCTCGAGTCCTACCTTCAGATGAATTGCGAGCGAGGAGCGTGGAGATGTCCTGTCTGCAAGTATGACGAGAATCAATGAGGAAGACTTAATGAATTGATGATGCAGTTAATTAATGATTGCTTTTTTGATCATCCAGTAAACCAGCGCAGCTTGAAGGACTTGAAGTTGATCAGTACATTTGGAGTATCCTAAATGCTTTGACGTCTTCGGATGTTGAAGAAGTTACCATCGACTCTGCTGCAAATTGGAGGCCGAATAAACACGTCCCAGGCTTCAAGGTGAGTTTGAAGTGGGAGACGGAAGAAGGAGGAGACCTTGACAGAGGATAAAATTGAATTACATGGCTGTAATGTGTGTGTGTGTGTGTCTTTAGATGGAACAAGATGAGTCAGATCCTTGTGGAAGTAAAAAGGTGATGAAAGCGATGAGTCCTGGAAATCTGCCGTTACCATCGGGAGGGTCGTGGGATTCGAGTGGAATGGTGATGAGTCCCTTCGCCCCAGACATGAACAGTATTGCCTCAGGGTCCTACATGACGGGTTACGGGGGTTCCTCTATGTCCTCTACAACATCTTCGCTTACGAGATCCTCGTCATTTGACTTTGGAGGAAGCGACCTCCTCTCTTCATCCTCTGGAGGGCCGTTGAGTCAACTAGCAGACTCGGTGAACTCGCTAGATCCCTTGAGTTCGATGGAGAAGACGATAAACGAACAAGTGGGAATGCCAGCTCCACCGACGAGGGAAGAGAGACAACCTCACACTCCCCAAACAGGTCCTCACACCCCCCACACCCCACATACTCCTGGAGGACCTCCGAGTGTCAACAACACTTGCAGTAGTAACAACCACAATAGTTCAAATGAAGGTGGAGGCATTCCGGACACAACGACGAGTGATCTTCCATCAGACCTTAACTTTGACCCTGAAGCTGTGATAAATGGGGAAGGATCGGGGAACGAAAGTCTCAATGTATGTTGGTCAATCTTAATTAAATAATGAACTGGCTGAATGGATTGTTAATTAAGGATCTCCTTAATTCCTTAGTTGCTGCCTGACTCCGGAGTGGATCCGATGGAACTTCTGTCCTACTTGGAGCCCAGTGGGTTGGCAACTCCCCCCAGCAGTGGAGAAAGTAACAATTCAAACGTAAACTCGACAACTCCACTAGGAACTGCATCCGATGATCTCTTATCACTATTTGACTAAACCAGGAGCAGCTTACAGATCCTCATCAACAAAACCCCACCTATCTATTTACCTTACCTACTCTACCATATATATATATATATTCACTACTAAATATATTATGCCTGTGTAGTAAGTGTTAAGTTTATAGTGAGAAGTGATTAACTTGGATACATTCATCATCATCTTGTAATCTCTACAACACACACACACAAGTTTGTATTTATGAGAGATAGACATTTACGAAAAGAACCCAACAAAGACTTGTATGCATATTAAAAATACAATTGATACATATATACCTATACGCATATTATATATGTAGTATTTGTCAACCTACACAACACACTATGAAAATCCTAAATATTTCATACCTTGAAAAAAAATTCTTACCTATTTGTATTTTGAAGATACACAAAATATTAATTTGTATTATTAAGTTTTTAAAAGTTTATGAAGAAACTAACCCTGATGTGTTTTCGTTAATTTAGTACTTTGTATTACGTTTTGCAGTTCCCTTGCACAAAATACAAACAACAAATCACACAAAAAAGATTTTATGACTCAATTTGTTACTCAAAAACCGGTGTAAACTATATTATGAAACTTTGGATAATCGTGAGAGAGTATATTATTATTGTAGGGCAGGTTAGTTTAAAGCACAGAGTGTGACACACAGTCCAAGACAATTAAGTGCAGACAAAAGAGAAAGGTATGTGTTGTAGGTAGGGAAAGATTTATATATGTGAGACAGCTTATATAGAGAGAAAGTGTGGAAGGAAGGAAAGAAGGAGTTCTTCGTGAGTGTAAAAATACTTTGTAAGATTACATTGTATAAAGTAAGTACCTGTGTCTTTAGCTAATAAATGTTTTAAAACTATGAACTTGTGGGATCTATAATAACGTGAGAGGTGTCATTTGTGTGTCGTGGTGTCAATTATAAATCAAAATATGCAGTTTTTCAGATTCGTCTGTGTATAATATCACATTAGGAAGTACTAAAGGGAAGAGAAATGTAGAAGAGGAGTGATAGACAGTCTTGTAATAAAATACAGATCGCGAATTCATGTGTAGAAATCGTGTTGTGTATGTAAATGTACTGAATCACAACTTTTAAGTGTAAAGATGTATTTATTAGATTTAAGGATTGATGATGATGAACTGCTTGAAAAGGTTTTAAGCAACCGTAGAGTATTACACATTGTATAAAAAACGAATGTTCTCAGTAGGACTTACTGTAAGAGTAAGGACACTTAAGGAAAGTTGGAGTTTAAGCGGAGTACATCACACAAACTTTTAAAAGTATGACTATGACTTAATGTATATAAAAACTAGGTTTAAGGTTATATAAGTAGATAAGTTATGAATAGCAAGTATTATTAGTAAATGATGTCTCACGATCATCAATCAGTACGAAGCGTAATAAAATCATAATGGTTATGATTAAAATATTCATGCCACTCGCGTGTTTGTGTCTTCTTGCATTTTATTTCGGAAAATGGAATTCAGCTTTTTGAAAATATTTGATATTTTGCAGCTTCATCAGTACAAAAGCACTAGAGTGCCAGAAAGTGATCGAACTTTCTTCGAGTCATCATTTGGTGCAAGAAGAAATGTTTGACGCAAAAGGAGAAATCTACACGGTTATCGGTGCCTTTGTGCATATTCTCTAGCAATAGAAATTGCTAGAATAGGTAGATTTTATTCATGTTGCTGCTGATGCTTTTGTGAGTATTACAGCTTTCGCAAGATCTAAAAAATTAAGTGAAGGAGCCACAGCCACATGGTCAAAAGTCACAAAGTTGTGGTTACTTTCCTCTCAAAAGGAGTACAGCAGTTGTAAAACGATGTGTAAAACAAAAGAGTTTGTGAATGTGAGCGATCAAAAAGAGCGATAATATGGATGAAATAGCATCTCCCCATATGAACGCATATGCAATATGACACAACAATGGGCGAGTGAGTTACAGGGAAGAGCAACAATTGGAAAGGCAATTCAACCCCTGCGAATGGCGATGAGGATGAGTAGCACGGAGACTATTGAGATCCACTCAACCCTTTCCTCAGTCACTCACAACCCTTTCTGTTGTGAACAAAGATCTCTCCGTCGGCTTCCCTTCCTGCATATGCAGAATTAACGTTCATCATCTATACACCTGCATTTAACCTGGAACTTTATTTCTGACAAGTTGGTTTATAAATAAATCGTTTGCTGGTGACTGGAAGAAATATTGTCTGTGAATTTTGTGTCAGTGGCTGTCCAAGGTTTGTGGATTTACTGGAAAAGTAGTGGAATTTTTCGAGTAAAAGTTTTAAATTGTGAACTGGACTCTAAAAGGAATTGGATATATATTGGAATTCTTGAAGGCTCAAGAAGTTTTACAGTTTAAATACGGTAAGTTTATTAAGAAATTTCTTGAATCAATTGGAATTTATATTTTAATGCAATAAGGAGCTATTCTGTTTAAAATGCGGATCACTTTTAAGTTATTCGTTTAACTGCAACTTCAGCATTTGTGGGTCAGGAAACTTTACACAGACTAATTCATGAATACTGAATATGCCATGTCCATCCAATCTCTCGTGTTTCTACCTTGCATATATATTTTTCACATTTCTTAGCCTCAAAAAGACTGCTAATTAAATTACACACAATGCACCATCATTTTCATGTTCCTTGTTTACAGGAGTCATTAGCGTCGTACCACATGTGTATGCGAATGAATCCGTACACAGCTTCTTTTATTCTTATCAACTTCAGTTAATGTCACATCTTTCCTGCATGCAAGAGTGATTTCTCCTTTTAGACCTTAGATATTCGAAAGAAGAAGAAAAGAGGGACGAAACTTTATATTCCTGAGTTTTTAATTATTAGCGACATTCCGTATCAAACTTTTTCGCTTGTCATTCTTCCACCACATTAATAAACTTGAATTGCCCAAGTATTCCGATAGTTTTGAGTCTAATTAGTTTTTTTCTACGTGTGCGTTAGTAAGTTAATAACATTTTTTAAATGAGAATAATAAACTCATTCATATAAGATATTCAAAAGACTTGTCAAAAAGCCAGTCACACTGACCTACAGAGAAAGAGATGCACAGAGCAGGCAGGTACACACACACACTGGCAGACAAATAGTACAAAGGGAACATTTCTTGCAAATGTCGTAACACATCCATACGTAATGATAATGATGATTTTGATGCAATAAAGAGGAAGAAAACCTGAAGACCAGGTTTTGTTCAGTGTGCATATACATAAATTGATTAGTCCACAAAGCTTTAAGGAATTGTACACAGGTGTGTAAAAGGTAGGAGGAATCTTAGATCCCATTCATTTTGACAGTCACGTTGTTGCTGGTCAAGCTCTGCATTCTGCTGCACAGGGACGATGAATGTTTGGCACAAGGAGTCCAACCAGAGGCAATAGGCCATCCCGTTACGTGCGTAGTGACTTATAATCTCATTCAACACATTACATGGTCCAACATTACCTTAAATTGTAATTAAGACACACACCGCGATCAGTTTTATTCGTCGGGTAGTTGTTAGATTTATAGAGAGAAATTAGACTTCCTTAAAGATTTACTTCAATTTTGCACGCTTTCGCACCTCCGAGGGATTAAAGAATTAAGATTAGGGTGGAACACGCATTGTTATTTAGGGAGTTTGTAGTGTTAAGCAGTAGTAGTGACGGTGGTGGTCTGATGAGATGCATTTTGATTTCGATTATTGACATTGGCTGCATGCTGTGACCTACCTAGGAGCCACTAATTAGAGTTGATCACATAGATGAGCTACATTCGACGGGCGAGAAAGATGCCCAGAAATAGATCACTCATTCAAAGAGAGAGAGTATACAAGTTTCTTCTACATGATTCGGTTTTAATGAGATGTGTTGTTGTTGTATGTGTGCTTACAATTATTTCTATGCATCATTGAACGCATTGTTGGTTGGAAATAGTTGGTGTTAATGTAGTTTGTGGTTGAAATAGAATGATGGACTCTATTAATAGCTCCACTCTAGGACTTCATAAATTCAGGGACACTATTAGAGATCGATTGACAATCATCTTCTAGTATCAAGAGTATTTTTCTTAGTCTTAAAATGCACATGGGCTTACAAGTAATTTAATTTTAGCGTTTGTATCAAAGGATAATTTTAATCAATTTTTAAATTATTTTACAGTCGTACAATTCACGTGCAAAAGTGAATTAATAAAGTATACTTTATTCTTCGAAAATTATTTCTGAATTTGAAAATGTTGCAGGTACCAATGCCGTATCAATCAGCTACCACCAGACTGACTTAAGACGAGCTAAAGATGCGACACAGGAGGAAGGGACTCCTCCCATCCCTGTTGGAAGGGTGGAGGTGGACCAGCAGTGCTGCTTACGGGAGGAAAATCAGTGCAAAACTATGTGTGCAAATGTTCGTAGTTAATTGTGTACTTCTAGTCAGTTTGTCACAAGCCACTAATGCCCAAGAGAGTCTGAACATCTCAACAACCATCCTTCCTCCAAGTAAGTACATTCTTGATGATCTCTATCTTTTTCAAACTACAATTTGCGGCACTAGCAAAGTTAGATTGTAACGAAGCTTGCAGGAATTCATGAATTACGTGTCATTTAATGCGATTCCTGACATATTAAGGCTCAGTCATGATGATGCATGGATCCTAATTAAGTGTCTAAATGGATTGAGAGAGAATGAATGAAAAAAAGATTGCACGACACGTACGGAGTGTCTTGTGAGACAATTAATGTGCAACAATCTAACGGGCTGAAGTGCATGCTAGTCAACTAGTCAGTAGTACGGTAATTGTTATGAGTAATTACGACAGCAACTGGATTATCAAGCATTGTTGGAGGAATGACATGGGAGAGGATGTCATGTCACAGGAGAGTCCCGAGGCGTGGGAGATTTCAGGACTAAAGTTCAGTAGGAGCCTACAAAAGTTCATTCCAACTCGTGAGATTAGCCGACTGAACTATAATGAGCTTACCTTCAATTACTTAACGTGTACAGTTAACTATCATAATTTTTTGAATGATTAGAAATCTCTTATGTTAATCCTCTCCTGTGCAACAGACTCTTCTTTTTCTACCTTTCAGACTCCTCACAATATGCATGATGAGTTGAGAGTTTTTTTCTTTTCGTTTCTTGTCTTTATGCAATTCTGCAGGGGAAAATGTAATATTATTATATACGATTGGGTAGATTAGATAAGGATTATACGCCAAGTCGAGAAGACGAGCTTGTTAAAAGTTTTAGCATACAAATGAGAGAGAGAGAGGTTCTTTTCTGGTCAAATAATACAGACTTTTTGTTTGTTATGTACGTAAGGATATACGGTAGTTGGTAATTCACCAAGATTTGCAGACTTTAAGAGAGAAAATTATCCAAAATCTGATGTATGATGATTACTGAAAGTGTGTAGTAAATAAGAATGCACCGTAGGTTTCTTCTTCGTCTAGCTTCCCCATCATCCCAAGAGCTGCTTGTCTAGTCGGTTGAATTCAAGTTTTGATGTTATTAATCCAGTGAGGAAATAATTAGGTCTGAGATAATTGCAAGATTGCTCCACACTTTTACTTTGTTTTACGGTACTTGATAAGTATGCACAGCAAATTTTGTGGAAGCAGGATTAAATTTAATCCCAGAGACGAAAGGGGGAAAGAAGAAGACGCCACCATACTTGAAAGTTAAATAGATGAAGTATATGCTTCATGATTGTTAATGTTATAAATAGCTATTTATCATTAGGAGAGTAGCATTTTAGATTTAGTAAGACTAAAATTGCATTAGAGTGAGGAGTGCGGATGACACACCTTCTTACTTAAAGCGTCTGTTAGTCAAACATTGCCTTCGCTTAGTCGGTGTCCATTTCATTAACGAGAGGATGGAAGAAGTCCCGTTACTTCTCCAACTTACTTTTAACCGGCCTGGCTAGTTTTACATTTACACACACACACACAACTCTACGGATCAAGTCCAACTCACTCTTGTAGGCTGAGAGATGAAAGGATCCCAATAAGGTCGACAAGACCCATCTGGGTCATCTTAAATCCGTCTCCCTCATTTTCAATTGCACCTTAGCATCAATCCTCAATCAACAAGAAGACGAAAGTTCTTCTTCGCATTTTTATTGTCAAGTTATCATTATGTTTATTATGACGAGAGAAATCGAAACTTTAAGGAAATAAATGGGCAATTTTACTCGTAAAACTATCACACAGGTTTAAGTGCACGAGATTGGGCTCATGTCGATTGTTGATTGTCGATTGTTGATGTCGACCTAGTCGAAGTCAAAGTTGAAATCTCGCCAGGTATTTTCAGAAAGTCTTCTTAAGTACAGATTGTCAAACGCAGACAGTCCATAATCCACAGTCTTTTTCTCGTGACCTACCCAAGAAGATACAATAAAGCCGTGTGTAGTTTTCCCAAATATCGCATAAATTTTCTGTTTTTCTTGGGAAAAACCTTGGCAAATTGTGAGCATATGTATTTGTTTGCACATTTTGATATCGAAAATTATATGCATATTCATTATAATTTATAATGTACAGGTTGAAGAGGGTAAATGTGTAAATGGTTGGCTATTGGGATGTTGTCGTGAGGAATGGGTGTGGATTAAGAAGGTGATGGGATAAAGTGTTGTTCTTGTTACTTTAATGTTACTGCATCTAATGGTCAGTGAGGCAGGAAAGACTCATTTGAATAATGCAGGAGATGAGATAATCGGGTGATTATTACACCCCAAGTAAGACACACACACACCTTAAGCCTTTCTGTGCTTTGCACCACTGTGAAACAAGATTCATATGGGGAATTGGATTTTCTTGAGAGTTGTTGCAAAGAGGCACTCCTCATTTTCCCATTCCGTATATTATGTCATGAACTGATGACACACTGACACCAACTGAAATGCTTAAATTCTTAAACGTAGGCTTACCTCTGCGACATCCTACCGTTTATTGCTTTTCCATAAGTTAAGTAGATGGAGAATAATTTGAAATTCAAGATCAGTATCAGAGATAAAAGATTCATACAAGTATGGAATGTGGAGTGATTGTTAAGATTGCTTTGACAGATAAAAGAATACCTAAGCTATCGGCTTTTGTCCATCTTGCCTTGATTTTGAAATAATTACAAGATCATCAAGGGTGTCGTTTGAAAAAATCTAAAATTTTGCAATTAATAGCCTGGCTTGTCTGCATTCCAATTAAAAATACGGTTGTAATTTGATATGAATACTTTGTAGACTGCAGAGTAGAGGTGAATTTGAAAGAGAACACATGTAGGAGATGATTGTATTACTTTTTAAACACCAGTTGTTATCTGTTGACCATGTAAATGTGTAATAATTGTTGGTGTAATATATATGTGAACCAGAATTCGATCGAGATCAGGAGAACACTTACTCACATCAATTGATTTACTACTGAGAGAGTTGCCTTTTTAAAAGAACTTCATTTTCTGAGGCTCAGACTGGTTTACTTTTCTTCGTTGCCCACTTACAACTACCAAACTATACTCAAAATTGCATTATAATTTACGATTACGAGTATCTAACCTCCTACTCTGCTTCAAAGCTGCAGGAGATGAACCAGTTTGGATTTGGAAGTGCATTTTTCAATCAAGTTCATTCAATACAACTTAATGGAGATGTGGTCAATCAAGATCACTTTTATTTTAGGACTCATTCATCCGTGGCCGTCTGAAGAATTCGTTGTAATGACATAAATCATTTCACATCCCTTTCTTCGACTATTTGCAGGATTTTATTTTGCAATCAAAAGTGACATTCATTGTTTCCCAATTTGTCTGTTGTAAATAATTTCAGCGCAAGGTTGAGGAATATTATTCAGACTGTATTTGATATTTTTAATAGTAGAATAATAATACAGTTTGATTGTGTTATTGTCGTTATTATTTGAGCGTAGAAATCTTGTGAAGGGATAATAAAGCTTTCGAATGCTTTTTAAAGGTGAAATGAAAATTTACAGAGTGATTGAAATTACTTTGTGAGTTTCTCATTCTGTGAGGGAGAGATACAGATCTCCTTAATCATGTTTGGAAATTGGAATTATTTAATTGGATGACCTTTGACAGAAGTTACAATGAGTGTGCGTAGGAAAGCAAGAGGAATAGAGGATGGGTAAAATTACACAGAGATTACAATCTCAATCAAAAGCCATCCATCATTTTAGCTCCACTATCATTATGATTTGCACCTTTTTGCGACCTTGTCATGGTACTTGTGTACTATACGTTTGGGGCCTGAAAATGTTCAGCGTACCTGTTGCTTTAGCTTAGAATGCTTTTGTAGTCCCATTTTTATGAAAATGTGCCTGGGACCTTAAATATTTTGACAGTTGGAGTCACAATTTGGACTGAATGTTTATAAGCAACCTCGTAATACGCAAGCATACTCGGGTATTTAGGTATTTACAAGTTAAGGTGGTGAGGTATTTTCTGTAACTGTGAGTACGTAACGACGAGGAATTGGAAACAAAAGGTTCACTTCCTCCAAATAAAAATGGTTTCCCAAAAGGCAGGAAGAACATTTCCTGTTTTTTATGCGGATCATATACAGTTTAAGTGTTGGCTTGACTAACCTTTGCTGTGGTGTGTGGTAGCGGTTTACTGATACTTTTTTTTAAAAACTGATACTATTATAACGTTGGGGAATGCAACAGTTGATTACCCATAATACCTGCTGCAGCTTATCATGTGAATGTATATGTGATTCACATTAAGTCGTAAGTCAAACACCTGTGTGTATCGTCTGAATGTACTTTGCAGTGTGTCGAATCCCTGTTTTGGCATTTGGTGGCAGTGTGTTCGACAAAAGTACATCGAACTATGAGTCAGGAGAACATCACAATGCGAGCTTAATTGCGTTAAATAATTAGAAGTAATTTTTAGATATGTAGTTCAGTATATGATGGGGCTAATTATTGTATCAAGATGCGTCAAGTTCCCAACTGCCAATCGTATGTAGCTTCATTTGGTTTCTATTTAATGAATCGTTGCATAAACATTAATGTATGCATGCGTATATGTTTAAATATAGATACAGATGAAAGAATAGAATCAGTGATGTAATAAATAGAGTAATTTTTTAATTCGTCGGACTAATTTTCTATGTATTTTTTGCAGATTTATGTAAATTGGAAAGTGGGCTATCCAGTGTAATCGTAGACATTGAAGAAAGCATAGGAGACGGTAAGACGATTTGATATCAATTTTATGAATAATTGACATTATGAGTCTAGATGCCAGATTTATTCTATATCCGATTGATTAATTTGTATCACAGAGGTGGGACAAGCGACGACTCCTAAGGAACTCCCAATTGTAGGAGATCCTTGGAACCAAATCGACCTGAGTTTAGTACAAAGCGACAAGCGCTACTTCCGACTTCATGGAAAGAAACTACAGCTCAGCCAACCTCTCGACAGAGACCACGACGATATCTCCTCAATCGTCTTCCAGGTAAACTTTCTCTTCTCAGCAGTTGTGTTCCATTTTACTTCATGCCCTGATGAGAGATTGATTGCTTTACTTGTACTACACACGCTCTTTCGTACAACATATCATTGTTTCATGCATCCGGATGTTGTTACATGAAAGTGATCCATATCACGAGGACCACACGTAAACCTATTTACAGTTGTTCTTGCTACACAGGAGAATGTAGAATTGAGTAGAAGAAAGAAGTAAAATTTGATAGGTAGAGAGAAGATAGATTTCCAAATAACTCCCATTGGTATTGTTCACGACGAAGGATAAAAAGCAACCAACAACATCGGATGAAACTGAGGCTCCGATAAAGAAGGGAGTGTTTTACCACGCACACTTAATAATGAACTTTAAGAATCGCCGTGTGTCTGAAGGAAGAAATTGTACACGAAGAAATCTTGTGTGAAACTCAATATACAGAAAATAATTGTGATATGAATCATGATGCTTTTGGCTGAGACTTTGAAGAAGAAGAAGATGGCCCACTTTTCGGAACAAGTCTCGATCTCAACTCTTGATAGGATTCTTCTTCTTCCTTCAATTGCGAATCACTAACAGGCAAAAGTTGTCTCAGAGTAAATGCCTACTCATGCTATTCATGTGTTTATTGTAAAACAAATCTCCTTCCTTGCCAAAATGTCCGTCAAAACCTTCATTGACTTACTTTGTCATCTTCCTTAATATGCGTCTCACTCTGTAGGAACCTTCACTCGTTCATTGTCAAGATTAAGGGAAGTAGTAAAGTAGTAATGAGCGTTTGATTTGTTGCCTGTTGTGACTTTAGAATGACAGAATGAAGCCCACACTGCTTTCATATTTGCAGAGAGATTCCCAAATAAGGGAGCAAATGATTTACACATAGTGATTTTTGAGTACCAAGTTGAAAATAACTATGAACGGTGGTGGAATAAAAAATTCATAAAAAGTTCACAGGGTGTCCTACAAGTTAGCGAAGTCATGAAGCTCAAAGCTAGTCGCGTAGACTCAACAGTCGTCGAGTGTCTGAGTCTTTATTGAGTCTTTCGTGAAGTAGTTGGTTTTTTATTGACTTTGATTGAATGTCGCATATCTTGTCAAACTGTTTATGGGAACTTTGTGCAACTTGCAATTGACATTGGTTTGCTATTGAGAATAGTTGATTTCAAAATAAAAGTGAGTTTGAACCAGTTGGCAGAGATTAAAAATTAATTTCAAGGCAAAAACTCGATTAGTTGTAAAATACACAAAACAACGCTGCACGACTCGCACAGCGATGATGGGATTTTGATCGGCCTGCGTGCGAAAACTCTTAGCCTACATTCCACATCATTTCTTAATTGTGAAATGTCATTTAGAGGCGATTCTTTAATGACGACCTTTCATACTCTACTCTCTGACACTTGGCTGTCATCAAACGAAACGCTTGTGCATGCTTGCAGCTTGTTACAAAAACCTAAAAGTGTATTGAATGAAAGTAAATTCTTTTTATATACTTCATTACGTAGAATTCAACCCATTATCCCACATGCTACAATTATTAGAAAAGAAATCTTTACAAGTTTTGTAAAAGTTTTGCAAGTAGGGTCAGAAAGCCCACAGGATCGTTAGTTTTTTGGCGTTTTTGGCATTGATTTATAGAGAGAAGAATTGCAAAATCATGGAATAATAAAAGCATGTCAATTGCCATCAAACTGTTTAGACTCTATTGTGCAGTTGTCATTAAGAGTATTATAATTCTGAGAGAAATAATTGTATTATTTGCTTTGAGCACGTTTTTGCGTTCATAAAGTAATGAAATGTCTTAGGCCCTCATTTTTCCTACAATTAAACACACTAAAAGATAGTCGACCAAGATATGGTCGTGCATTTAAAGTTTTATGAATTCTTTTTGGGTGTACACACGCTTTCATTCTCTGAGAGAGATGTTGGATGTGTCTACTTATCATTTTATGTTATTTGTAAGTCGCTAGTTTTACAAGCCCATCTTATATTGTTAGTTTTGTTAGTATCGAGTTCCCTTCTAAATGTAAATTACGAGATTATCTGCCACAGGAATCTTCACGTTTTGTGTTTGTGTCTTGAATTTTTTATTTCAAGTGTAATTATATTATTACACTCTTAAGAATTATACACACACAAAGCAGATGAAGAGAAGCTAAAAGTGAATGTCTACTTGAAAATTAAATTATCATAATCATAATGCACATCCCAATTGTGTGGGAAGTAATAATGAGGAAAACTCTCGTTATATCTTGTGGCCATCTCACTTAGCCCCATTACCGATAATTATCTCAATTAAGTTTCTCTATCTTTCAGGCCGTGTGTACGATAAAGAGCACAGGTGAAAGCAGAACTATTCCGATCATTGCCCGAGTCTCTGATAAGAATGATAACAGTCCCGTCTTTATCGATGAACCGTATGAAGTCAGCATTCCTGAGGTTAACTTTCTTGTCCTTTCCTAAAGCAGACGATGTTAGGGTATCCACTGTAAAATGTTTTCCTGTATTCTCCAGTCAACTCCAGTAGGAACGACTGTGTTCAGAAACATTCGAGCTCGTGACGTGGATGCAGGAGTTAATGGATTGGTAGAATATTTTGTAATCGATTCCAAAGACGAGAAGGACGAGGAGAACGGCTATGGAATCTTTACTATTGGACTACCTCACCAAGGTGGTGTGACTCTCAATAGAACTTTGGACTTTGAACGGAGCTCTAAATACTATGTCACCATTGTGGCTTCTGTAAGTGTATTGAAAGCGTCTACAATTAATTATTTACATGTCGGTTGATTGATTGTGCTAAAAAACAAATGACTTAATGAAGGATCGAGCATTTGATGCGAAGTTGAGAAGATCCAGTACAACAACTCTCACTATCAATGTTGTGGATTATGACGACCAGCCTCCTGTGTTTCATAAGCCAGAGTACAATGCCACGGTAAGGAGTGAAATTTTATTATATAGTACAGACAGAAAGGTTTGATTACAAATGAGATGTAATTTGCTAAATTGTAACAATAAATTGTAGGTTATTCGAAGTGTGTTGACGGGTGTGTTAGACATTCGACCTGAGAAGATTTTAGCTTCTGATCAAGATTCACTTGGAAGTCCCATTCACTACTCCTTTGTGAATGGAACTCCTTCTTCGTACTTGTCGTACTTTTTGGTGGATAGTACTTCAGGTAAAAATGCTGCAATCACTTGTGTATACTTAAAAGTGTCTGGTAGAAAATCAGTATAATTGCGAAATGAAACTGTACACAGGAATCATTCGCCAAATAAGACCGATTGACAATGATTACGAGTCGAGTTTCGAAATGTGGATGAAAGCGACAGAAGTGACGGATGCAAGGAGATCAGCTTACGCGAAACTGAAGATCCAAGTCTCAGCGTTGAATTCTCATCCCCCCGTGGTCCAAGCTTCGTCCCTTGTGGGTTACGTGGCAGAGAACTCTCCAGCAGGAACTGTGGTCAGATCTCTGGCTGATGACATGCCTATTAAATTCTTTGTCACTGATACTGACCTCGTAAGTCACTAAGATATTAGTTGCATCAGAGATTTAACGTTAACACACCATTACTTTTAAACCACATCGTTTAATAATGCAATTGAGTGCAGATTCTATGAGATGCTAATTTTGTAGTCCATGGCTTTAAAAGCTTTAGAAGACCATGAAAGCATGAAACTTCAATAATTGCATTTCGATGCATCTTTCCATTTTTATCTTCCATTTTCCCCGTAATAAACATTCATTGAATGAAGATGATCCTTGATGAAAGTTGTTTGACTGCGGAAGTGATTAGGAAGACAAGCCAAGTTGAATTGCAGCGATTATCAGTGATTTGTTTTATCCACAGACTCTTAATGACCCCAGACCGAAGTATGCATACGAACTGACAACACAAGGATTTCGAGTAAACGATGAAGGTGTTTTAGTTGTGGCAGACCCGCACTTGGACCGAGATCCCCCCAACCCACCACAACTCCAGTTTCAGGTAACAAAACGACCAATCACTCCGCAAAAACCGTTACTACAAACTATTCCGGCCATTAACAGTCTGATCATCTCACGAACTCTGATTTTGAAAGATTGCACACACTCTCTGCAAAAACCATAATGCATTTAACCTTCAGGCTCTCTCACAAATTGCCCCTCAGTTTTTTACCAAGCAATAATTCCAATTCGATATTCACGTAATTACATGCAAAATGTGTAAATTGTCTCACGTTACCCTCACAGCAGGTTTGGCAGTGCAGCATAAATTATAATAGCTAATCATGTAGGTAACTTTTTATTGCACTACTTTTATTGCAGATGATGACAGATAAGACACAATGCGTGTGTGTGGTTTTTCGACTAGACTTTGTCTCCTATTATTTTTATGGATGTTTGCTTATTAAGCTCCGGTCTCTAGTCATGAATGCCATGTACTTATTTAATTTAATCTTTTAATTTAAACCCGTTCCTTTTATGTACTTATATAGCTTAGAGATATTCTATTATGAATGTTTGATGATCCTATAAAAATAAGTTTTATCGTGTAGTTAGATTCAAATTAGGGAAGAGGCGAGTGCGTGTGAAATTCATTAGCGCAATGGTACATTGAATTTAGCCAAATAGGAAATCGTACAAAAGTAACGGGTCTTGTTTGTTAGAAGTTAGAAATGATGCGTCAGTGTGTGTAAGTCGATGGAAGTAGCCAGCAGAATGGGAGATTGAGGATAATTTGGGTCTGATTGAAATAGCCAAATGTGTTATAATGATGATTTCAGATGATTGCACGGGAAGTAGGAGATGAAACTGGTGGATCGAGCTCTGCTCCTTTGGTCATGTTGGTTCATTTAAAGGTACAGAGACTTCATTCAAACTCAAATCATTTCCTCAATTGAGTCGATCTCAGCTTTGGAACACAATGTGGTTGACGGTAGATGGATGGATGTAATTTGATACAAATTGGTGGACTTGTTTCATGTTTCGTAGGATGTGAATGACAACTCCCCCAAGATAAGTCCAGTGCATCCGTTAACTATCCCTGGAGGTGGGGACGGAAGAAGACAAGTTTTCCAGGTTGGTTTTGCATATTTGTAGAATTTTACAATTTGTGTTACAAAACTACCAAGGACAATTTGTATGACTGATCTATTTAATATATATTTTTTAGGTTGAGGCAGAAGACAAAGATGACGGGAAGAATGCTCAAGTCACATTTTCCATAACTCATGTCTCCAACAACGGCACAAATAAGTTTAAAATCAACGAAGCCTCTGGAATGATCGATGCTTTGGGCAAGTTTAACACAGGAGATCAATTCAGCATTACAGTTCAGGTGAGTAATTACGGAATGCTGCTATCCATAATGTATGTGCATACAAATCTACTGACAGACAATTAAGAGCTTAATTTGGCCTCAAAATACACAAAATGTTTGGTACAACTCGCAGACCTAAATTACAGGCTACGTGTGAGAACACTACATTTCCACACAAATGAGTCAAATATGACAAAAGAGTCCGATGCAACAAAGAGAAATTTTTGTGGTGGTGTAGCCACTACTTATGTTGCTGGACCGTTCAACATGAATACAACCAACCACGCCTAAACTCAAATCACTTTTTATTTCCGGATAAATCACACTCAACATCAAATAATCTACTCGTTTAGTACCTGCAACTCACAAATACGCAAAGCTTTCTGAGGTCCGTCGTCCGACCCGGAACAGTAGATTGCTCTATTTTACGCTATTTTCTGACAAAAAGTATAATAATCATCAACCTACATCTTTTGTTAGGATCTTATTACTGCGTCCGCATTTTCATAGGGATATGTATGTTCGTACCAGTTAACGAATCCTAGTACAAAAGTTTCTGATAAAAAATGAGCTGCTAACTTATCGTGTGGGTTTCCAAATCTTTTGTCAGATTATTCTCAAAGCTACCGTTTAGTAGAAAGGGAACTGCATAATATTGCTGATGATAATATAGTGAAGACTACTTGGAGTTACATCTTTAAACCTTTAAGTTTAAATGAAAGTTGGTATTTCAGCGTAAAAGACGTAAAAGTACACGTGAAATATGACTTCATTATGCTGACCAGAAGAAACCATTTTTTTGTATTGAATTAATGTAGTAATTGACACTTTTTCAGGCAACTGACGGAGGTGGTAGACGAGATCAGCGTATTATTGAAGTGAACATTGTGGATGGTCCGAATACCAAGGCACCTGTGTTCTCCCAATTGGTTTACGATGTGGGTGTTTCCGAAGGAGCTTCCATTGGGGCAGAAGTTGTGACCCTTGAAGCACGAGATCCTGAAGCGAAACCTGTTGTCTACGATGTCGTAGCTGGAAATGAACTACAGCATTTTGCGATAGGAAAGAACACAGGAATTCTCACGGTTAATGGACAACTTGATCGTGAGGATTTGAGTCGATACAGCTTGGTAATTTATTTTAATTAAGTTGTTTACGCAAGGAAACATTAAATCTTAGGAAATGTTGACTAGACGAGTTTATCTTATGACTTAACAGAATGTAAAAGCTGAAGACGAAGGAGGCTTGTATTCTATTTCCACTGTTAATATTCGAGTTCTTGATATCAATGATCAAAAGTGAGTATTTCTATTATTATAAAAATCCTTCTCTTAGATTTCCATCATTATCAATCGACTATGTTTTTCTTATGCAGCCCAACATTCATCAACCTTCCCTACAAATTCACCGTAAAAGAAGGACAAATCAACAAACTTATCGGCCGCCTGGAGGCTAAAGATTTAGACGAAGATGTGAATGGACAAATCCGCTTTGAAATAGCAGAAGAAAACTCTCCGTTCAAAGTAGATCCCATCACAGGAGAAGTCTCCACCAAAGCAGCTCTTGACTTTGAGCGACAGAAAGTTCATACCGTTGTAGTCACCGCCAGAGACAGCGGCGTTGACACAAGAATTGCCACAGCCACGATGACAATCACCGTCCAAGATATTCCCGATACGGAACCCATGTTCACTCAGTTCACATATGAAGTCACCATTCCCGAGAACGCTCCCACAATGAAAGTGGCGAAAGTTGAGGTAGATAAATTGCCGTTTGTCTATTCATAGAACATCTCATTCTCCACTCCAACAAAACCAATCAGTCATTTATTGCAAAGATCCTATCTCTCAATCTGATGACAGCTGAGAGAAGTTGATCTAGTTTTTTTTACAGTTCATCTTATTGGCATCTTCTTTTATGTGTTTCTATTTGTGCTGTTTACTGGATCGCCGAATGACATGAAATATTAGACTGTATTGTTTTGCTCTCTGCTGTGTGTGTATTGTTTTGATGATGTTATCTCAATAATGATTGCAATGAACCTTTTGTTTCAGGCTGTCGATCCAGATACAGAGAAGCGCATAACTTACTACATTAAACAAGGGCCATATGACAAATTCAACATTGATCCTATCACCGGAGATATTTATACTACCCAAGGACTCGACTATGAACGGGAAACGAAACACATACTTATCATTGGAACTGAGGAGAACGATAGTGGAAATGTTGGATCCACTACTACTGTAAATGACCTTCCGAAAATTCATTCAGATTTTTGTTTGATAGCTTCGTATTTAAAACAAATTATATGGAATGGAGTTTTATTGAAAGCATTTTTATGATCTCTTGTTTAGGTGATTGTTCATGTCAGGGATATAAATGATGTTCCGTAAGCACTTGAAATACAAAACAAAGTATGCTAATGAGATGCAAACACTAATATATGTGAATCTTATTGTTGTCCAGGCCGATTTTCAACGTTGTTCCAAGGCCAATTCGACTTGACGATACATCCTCTGTGGGAATGATTGTTGCGAAACTGGAAGCTACGGACTCTGACGGATCTGCTCCCTTCAACAAAGTAACAATTAATTATTAAATGCGATGACCTTACGATAACTTATAAATAATGCTGGAATAAGGATGGAACTTACATTTGTGCTTGAATGTTAAAAAGGTCAAGTATGAGCTCATAGGGAGGGGCAAGGCTCTGCGGTACTTCGATGTTAATCACGACACTGGAGCTATTACCATCAAAGATGACCTTCGTAAAGAAATGGATACAGAATACATGGTTAGTATATTAATTACTCTTTTGTGAACAACCTATCTACTATGAAAAATTAAGTAACGATAGCTGAATGTAACATGAATGCAATTGATGCAGATTGACGTGAGAGCGTACGACTTGGCTGATCCGCCATTGGATTCCGTGGCCACAGTGAAGGTCAACGTGGACCACGTCGCAACCGTTGCTCCAGACGTTGGCGTTGGATTTTCAGAGATGGATCATTTGGTAGATATTCTCGAGTCTGCAACTGGTGGAACTCTCATCAAGACTTTGGTTATCATTAACAAGCAAGACGAGATTATTCCTTTGGACTGCCAGATTATCAGTGGAAATGAAGATGGTACGGAGGAGTTCTTTCATTTCTGAATCAATCAGATTGGATATGTTTTCTAATCCCAGTGGATTTTTATTTTTAGGATTATTCCAAGTGAAAGTAAACGCAGAGAGAAATTGTGAAGTGAAGTTAACGCGAACTTCACTCGATCACGAGAAAGTTCCTGGCTATGAAATCCAAGTTCAGTTGATAACTCTGCCTGGAGTGATAAGCAGGAAGAACTCGTTAGCTCGAATAAAAATCCGAGTTGTAGATGAAAACGACAACAGACCGGAATTCTTGTTCCCAGATAGTCAGAAAATAGCTCGTGGGAAAAAGTTTTACGGAGCAATTGCAGAAGATGCTCAGATATCAACTTCAGTTGTGCAGCTCAGAGCAGAGGACAAAGATTCCGGGTTATTCCATGAAATTGTTTACTCAATTGAAAGTCAAAATGACTTGACAAGAAGTTACTTCACGATCGACGCGAAATCAGGAATAGTTTCTAACACGAAAGGAATGGACGATGTGGGTCAGGCTCTGCTACCATTCAGACTGAATGTGATTGCTACGGATAATCCTAAGGGAGCACAAGGAACCAGTCAAACTACACAAATTCCACTTATCGTAAGTTTTGACTTTCACTTAGACTTATCTTAATTGTTAATTAATTGAGTTTAATTAATTTTCTCTCTTAGGTGAACATAATTGAAGAACCCCACAGGATGGTCCTCGTTATTCAAGGAACTACTCCCGAGAAAGTTAAGAGCAAAGAACGGGACATCATCGACATTTTGCAAGACTCGTCCAATCTCATCATTGGAATCGAGAAGATTGCTGCCCACCGATATGTCACTGATAATGGAACTTTGGATCTCGATTCCTCTGCTACAGACGTTTGGTTCTATACTGTCGACCCAATCACCGATCATATTTTGGATAGGGAGCATCCTAAAGTTTATGAGTATGATTAGATATAATAACATCGAGCAATCTATTTTGCATCTATAATTGTGACTTTAATTCTATTAATTCTTTCAGGACGATTATGTCTCGAGAAGGATCAAAGGGAATTTCCTACTACGTCTCAAGTGTTCTTGGAGTGAAAGCTACTGAAGTTCGAAAGCCGATAACTCGAGCCCCACTGCCTCCTCAACCTGTGGGACCAGTTGAAGGGGAGCAACAATGGGCTGCCTTCCCTGCAGCGTTAGTTGCACTGGCTTGTCTCATCTTCATCGTCAGTTCAGCTGGAATCTGCTTCATTTGTTACAAATGGTCGAGATACAATTCGTACAAAGATCAAGTTCAACGAGTGGTGATGCCTCCAAGAAGCTACGAGCCAGTTTACATGGACCATTCGCCCAGTTTGAAACAATATGAGACTCAGGTAATAACTGGCTTTCATGTGACTTTTAAGGCGAATAGAAATTAACCGGAGCTTCGATTAGGTTCTTAACATGCGTGTCAACGGGGGTGAGCTGGACATCGACGATTCAGACCTCCAAATAGATTTGAACTCAAGTCGAAATCATGTGTACCACATTGACGGTTCAGGGTACAACTCCAGGGACAGCATTTTAGGTATTTCTAATTAACAGATTCATTATCAACTGGTATCCAAAAATAGTTTTTGGTAAAGAAAGAATGGACTTTTAGGGAGCAGCGGATCTCCAGGATCAAGTCAAGGAATGATGTCCCGACCAACTAGTTTTGGAGATATTCCTTCCAACTCAAAAACTCCAATCCTCAAAACATTCCAGCATCACGCCGCAATTCAGAAAGCAGATTCAGTCACAAATCCAATTTACGAAAGGTAAAAAGATCAGCTCGTCTTGCTACGTATTCAAATAGTATTTTCTCTAATGATTGGGTGATGTGTATTTTGAAGGTCGGATGATGACGACATGTCGATAAGCTCTCAAGTCAATGATAATGTTCACTTCAGGAAGCAGGACAGAATGAGAGACTATGGACGAGGAGCAGGAAGGAAGCCAACTACTGAGCTATAAACCCATCATCTCTTTCATCCCCTGCCCCCTCATATGCAACTTTCAGCTAGTTAACTCATTACATAATTATTTAATTAAAATGATAATCATATCTCAAGTCGGCTAGCAAGCTATAGATTTACTTTAGTTATTTATGAACTGTTAAATATGCTAAGTTGTGGACTCTGGAGGAATTAGAAAAGCTGGTTTATAAGTGCTTTTGTGATTAAGTTAACCCTGTTACGTGTAAGTTAATTCTAGTTTCATACGGTTGAAGAAGCAAACTTGCAATTTTTGTTACTTTTATGAAGAATCTTTAAGTATGTTCAACTCAACTTTAATGGGTTTTATGTGTCAAGTTACATTTAAGTTAGTACGTATTTATGATTCCGTTGCCAATTGCACATAATCGTGTTTAATGTTGAATTCATGGACTACACACACAAGTGTATTTAACATTCAGCAAGCACTGGGCTAAATGATTTTGACACTTAATGTGTCGTTTTAAGTGTCATAAAAATGTAAAAAGTAAAACCTAAACATTTTTGTATTCATTAATTATCATGATGGCAGTAATAATATAATGAATGAATGAATGAAACTTTTGGACGAATAGAAATGCCTCTTAGCATTCAGTTAAACAATTTATTTCGAACTCGTTTCACTAAATCAATGAATCAATCGATGATCTCAATAAAAGAAATCGACCCCGCGTTATAATCATAACCGCGTTGTAATCGTCACCGCGTTGTAATCGTCACCGCGTTGTAATAACTTTTGGCATAGAGCGGGGCACAACGCGACTCCTGTCAAATTCAAAGTTGGCGGTTGTGGGGGAATGAGCCAAAGAGGCTAAGCAGAGGGAGAAAGTGTGCGTCGTTTTTGTGTCTGCCTTGCCGCATCTCTCACACTCCTGGGACTCCTCTGCCAGGCTGGTGATTATCCATTTTGCTGCTCCGTCAACAACAGGCGACTGATAGCATCTCAAAATTTTAATTATAGTGTCGAAATCAGCTTAGGAAGTAGTGCAAGGAAATAGTAAAGTACCTTAAGCAGACTGAATTGACGTGGGAAGTCGCCAGAATGAGTTTCAACTATGGACGGCCTCCTCCCAAAATTGAGGGGATGGTCTCCCTCAAAGTGGATAACTTGACTTATCGAACGACGCCGGATGACCTTAGACGAGTTTTCGAAAAGTACGGAGATGTTGGAGATGTCTACATCCCACGGGACAGGTGGACTAGAGAGTCTAGAGGATTCGCTTTCGTGAGGTGGGTGGTTTTAGTTAATTCAATAATCGGCCTTTGTTCTTTTGTTCTTGTTGTAGAGGAGGGAATTAATTATTTGGTTTCTTTCTTGTTCAGGTTTTACGATCGACGGGATGCTGAGGATGCGATGGAGTCACTGGACGGAAGGGTTTTGGATGGACGGGAATTACGAGTCCAAATGGCTCGGTATTCGTAAATGTTTTAAAATAAAGATTACTTAATGGAATTGGTTGGTTGGAAGCATTAATGACTGTCAACTCTGCGGTTTCTTAGGTATGGGCGACCGCAGAGTCCTCAGGGTGGTGGAAGATCGAGTGGCGGACGACGAGGTGGTGGTGGTGGAAGGAGATCCAGATCAAGATCCAGGGACAGGCGAAGGAGAACTCGATCACGAAGTGGAAGCGAATCAAGAGGAAGACGGAGACGTAGGTCTAGCAGAAGTAAAAGTCGATCTGGAAGCGCTACTGCTGCTGATAAGCGGAGGAAGTAAGATAACTAATAACTTATACCTTAGAAGACTAAGCTATTGATGCAAGATGTGCGAATAGTGGCTAAAATTATAAATCGTATTGTTTTTATCAGGACTAGATCACGCAGTCGAAGCAGGAAGGAACGATCTCGCTCAGGATCTAAGACCCGCCGTGGTGAGAAGTCACGATCTGCTTCACCAGCAACAAGAAGGGAGAAAACTCGTTCAAAGTCCCCACGAGATAGAGATTCTCGATCAAAGTCTGCAACTCCTGAACGCAAGCGAGAGTCAAAGTCTAGGTAAGCTGCGTTTTGATTTATTGTTACTGAATTGAATTTTTGAATTGTGGGAAAGAATGTATCCACTCCATAACGAAATCAATTTGATACATTTACTAACGAGAAATGAATTAATTCATTTTAGATCACGCAGCGTATCCAAAACCAGAGAGGAGGAGAAAGCTCCAGTTCAAGACCGATCTGTATCTCGTTCAAGAAGTCGAAGCCGCTCAGCGTCTCGTTCCGATGCAGACTAGTTTGGAAACGGAGTCTAACAATAGGCCGGAACTGCTGAAGACAAGGAAAGGAAGACTTCATAATAGGCTCTTTCCTATTGTAAGTAGGATATTGTTCTCAAAATTATTTCTAGTATTTATTTTCTGTAGCGTAGACATATAGATGGTACTTGTTATTTTATTACAAAATTGGATCGTTGATTACTGCTACTGTTAGCTGTGTCGTTTCACGGTTTTGAAATCTTTTGTCGGCAGCAATCGTACTCTTTATATAGACTCTTCATCTCACAGTTTAGGAAAATGTCTTCAAATGCAAGCAAAACTCTCGTGTCTCATATCTTACATGTTTGTCTATTGAAATTGAATCTGTATTTAAATGGTAGCTGTTAAGAATGGATACCGTATAGATAATAGTGTTTAATGTCGTATGCATTATGTATTGATTTGATATGAAATTGATTGACTTGGTTGAATGAATATTCAGATGCGGTTTAAAGAGAGAGAAAGGTGAAAGTGGGTGGAGGAGCAGGCTGCTGCTGTGCTGTGCAGAGCTGTTGGTGGGTGGTGCGCAGTCAGGCAGTTGCATTAGGCAGTCAGTGGTGGTGTTGGTGTGTTCCTCTTGTAAAGTTGCTGAGTTCCTCTTGGCAGTTATGCTGTAATGGAGACCGGTTGGTATGCCTAAAAACTCATTCATTTTTACACACACCCGAAAATTATTCTTTTAGACTCCAGAAGCAGCACACACACTCATTTTCATTAATTATTCTTGTTACTTGTATGATTTTGTGTGTTATTCGTGTATCAAATTTTAACTTCCTGTTCGTGGAGTGGAAGGAGAGATCGAGGTTTGTAGAGGGAGGTTGCTGAAAGATGTGAAAGCAGTGTGACCGCATCCACGAGCGAGAGAGTCGCTGTGTCAGACTCCCACAGAGTCGTTTTTGGGTAACTCTTGATCATTTCAAAATTCCGTCGAGTTGCATATTTTGTTAGGAATTGTTTCTCGCAAGTTTCGAGGTTTGTATCTTGTGGTGGTCTGGAACGGCTACTGGAGTCTTCCTACTTTAAGGATACTGTCAAGTGTAACGAGTGTGTTGAAAAAGGTATCTTTTTCCTCATGCTTTCTCCAAAATTAATCCATTATTACAATACATCTATCATTAGCTACTAAATTCAAACAACATTCTTCTTATTGTAATGACTAGGTTATAACTTTCACTGGAAATCAATAAATTAATAAAGGTTTTTATTCACCTACTCCTCGAATCAGTTTTTCTAGAAATTATTCATCAGTTCATCCATCACGCATCAATAGTGTCGTCTCTGCAACTCCATTATGTTCAACATTCAAAGCGTCTGTGCATTTAGACACAAGCCAAGCCGGAGAGTTACAAGTTTTTTCATCACAGACAAAGAAACTAAAAGAGGAGGATTTGGAGCATGAAACTTTTTGGCTGGAGACGAAGAAGCGACGCTCTACAGGAGGCTTGCAAGCCGAGCCACAGAAGTTGTGAAGCTCTCTTAGAACAATTAGTCTAATAATTTTTTACGAGTAAAGCGATCTGCTCTTCTTGATGGAGGAGGAGGAATAAGAATTTGTAGAGAATTCCGGAGAAAGTCTTTCTCTCTATAGCCTGTGTGTGTATGTTTCCACTTTCCAGCCTAAAGCTGCAAGCCAAGTGCTGTTGGTAGTGAAGTTGTTCGGAGGATAGAGATGAAGAACCCGGGTTCGGAGTGAGTAAAAAGTGCAGTGGAACCATTGGAACTGGTGGAAGTAGTAGTAGGCAAGGCAAGCAGGCCCTTGATCGTCTGTGTCGGTAGTTCGAGTTGCGGACTAAGAGTCTGTTGTGAGCCATCTTTCAGGTCAGTGTGGGTCAGGCTGAGCCCTACTGAAAGTGCGTCCGGAAAAGTGCGTGCAGCCCTTTTTATTCTTCCCTTTGAACAATAAATCACACACGAATATACGAGAAAGGTAAGAAAAGTCTCGAATTACGTATGCATTATTAAAACTTGTTACACTTTCTCTCTCTCTGTTGATCGGAGAGCAAGACAACCGGAAGAAGGAAATTCATTTCTCTTTCTCTCTCTAACTTCAATATTTAGACGACTACTCCTACGAGGCTACTAATAATAGTGTAGTAAAATGTGCGAGGGAGAAAGCTATCGATCGAAGAGTGAAGGTATGAAAAGAGTAGATATAGCACAAGTGTTGAGAACCTGGAGTTTATATAGTAAAAAGAGGTTTACCCTTCCTCTTTCCATATCTCCGTGCTTCCCTTAATCAAAGGAGATTGTCTAGAACGAAATCATCATTCATGTATCAATTCATCTTACACAGCCAACCGCATTCCCTTTGCCCTTTCCTTCTTTCTCTTTTTACTACTCACAAAACTCACACAATAACTTTATGCATTTTTCCTCACCACAACTCCTACAGAACCTATAAGCTACAGCACTTGCACACTCCGTTATTAAAGCCCTCACAAAAATACACTTTATTCCCTTCGTTTAAACACACCATTTTATCCATAGCCTGTTGCATCAATTATTCTTGTGTAGGGAGACTAACAGCCTTTTATAATTCATACTTAATTGGATCTCGAAGCATAAGGGAGTATAAAAAGATAAGAAAACCCATTTAGAAGATGTTACGAATGCATTCATTTTTTCTTTGACACATGCAAATGGCCCAAGATTCAAGATTCACTTCCAAAATGCAACTGAACAAGGAGTTCCCTAAAAGGCTGTAACTCAGCAATCCGTGCGACTTGCGAGATATGATTTTTTGTCATTTCTGAGTTCTGACGGACAAGCCAAGAGTGAGATCAATTTAGGTTGTCTAGTTGTTCGTGGATGAATGAATATCACTTGATACATTCCATGTGTCGTGTTGTTTAAGCGAGGAAATGTTTTCTTGGTGTTTTTATTCATCCAAAAGACGCTCCCCTTCCTTCCACATGTATAAACAATAGTGAGGTTCTTCCCATGCATTCAATTTGGTCGGAGGAATGTGAACAAGTCCCTCTTGGAAGAAAGTGTTTCGCGACGAGGATGCTCGTCTTCCCTGCGCTGGTCGATAGGAGAGAGAGAGAGTAGAGACAGAGTGGGTTGCCAGGCAACGACGAGAACATCTCATCACAACCCTCACGACCACCACCACCACTCCCAGCTTTCTTCTTTCCTTTCTTCTCTCTCTGAGTCTCATGACTTTGTTGGTGATCGCTTAGATGGGCGAAATAAATGGAACTCGAGCCAAAAACTACGAGCCAAGGGAGTGAAAGTCTTTCTCCCCAACAAAACACACGTACAAAGATTATAACTTTATAACACACTATTCCAAAATTCCCAATAAACGCCCTCGCATCTCCTCGAACCTCGCAATCCAAGTCATTTCACATTTCACACTCTTTTCTGTCTCCCAAGAGTCGAGTGTCTCTCAGGTTGGAGTCATTTTCTTCACTGGGTGGTGTGAAAGGAGAGAAGGAGAGGAGATTAATTTGTCGTGTGAAAGGGTTAAATTTGTACGCATAGCATATTACATGAAATCAAAGATCATTTACAATTATAGTGGCAAGGCGGGAGGGAAGAAAGTATTTTTAGACTGAGGAACGGATATCATTGTGGAAATGCAAGTAGAAGGTAAAAGGTAATTAGGATAGGAAGGAGGAGGATAGTAGGAAGGAGTATAGGGAATAAAGGAAGCGGGTATTATTCAGGATGAAATATCAGAGAGAGAGAGATTTGGAAACGACCCTCACCTTTGCGTAGGTCCAGGAAGTAAAGTGAGTTATTCGGAGATAAGGGACACACCCAATACAAATGGCAGAGACCTCCAATCTGTAGTATATTTTTAGATGGCCAATAATAAATTCAAGGCCTGACTTTCTCTCATCTCATTATGGCGATGATGATCATCATTACCTTCACTCTGCTCTTACCTACACTCACATCCCATCCCAACGATGATGTTATGACATTTACGGTTAACTCGTGACGTAGATTCTTGGAGTAACACATTAAGAATGATCTAATGGTCTGTGAGTAGCTATGAAGCATGTGTGTGACCTTTACGGAGCATTCAGCATTAGCATTGATGACGAAGGATGGAAGAATGCAGTAGAAGTGGCATTTAATTAATAGATGATGCCCTAATTATATGGTGTCTAGCTTCTAGTGTCTAGGAGAGACACCCTTGAGTATCGAAATGATGAGGTGACCAAGTGACGTCAGAGGTAGGAAGGAAGTACGTGGAGTAATAATATCACCAGTACAACTGAGCTGAGCTTCTTATTGATCGGAGGAAATGATATGTGATCAGAATTAAATGTGAAAGGCAATTTGGGACAGACCTGGGGAAGAGTCAAGTTGGTCTCAAATTGGAACCATTTGTCATGTGAATTGTGCAGATGAGCTAAATATAGAGAGGAAATGTTAGGTGAGTATCGCAATTTCGCAACAACAACCTAAGAGGCAGCAGGAAGGTAGGTTTGACTTTTACCTGAGGACGTAATTCTGTAGGAGGAAGGAGCGAGTGAAGTGAAAGCTGTAGAGAAAGCAGCGAAGTAGAAGGAAAGCAGGTTGGAATGAAGTTTTGTATTTCGAGCAGTGAGAAAGTTGTGTGTGGTAGAAATCGTAGGAATGGAGGATTTGGGGCTGTCAAGTGAGATTGAGATTGTGGAGAGAGACCAACAAGCGAACTTTCTCGGGTTGTGTGTGTTGTTATTATTGATACTTTATGAGGGAATCAATATTTACTTTCTCTGTTTCACACAAGCTTTCCTTCCT
>JAQGAC010000090.1:0-50086 GCA_034696585.1 Isotomurus maculatus | reverse complement strand
GAATAGTTGCACAAACAATACAGCTCCGTATGCCACCACTGTAAAAGTGTTTCATAAGTCTTGATTCACCCTTGGTATTCCTAGAAGACTCTATAGTAGAATTCAATATAGACCCTGGATAAACAAGGATATGCTGATGATGTGAAAGAGAAATGGAGCCTTTTTGCTCCACATTTATTTTATCGTCCTACAATTTTATTGAAAAGAGTCTGGAGAAGAAATAGGAGAGATGGATATCAGAGTTATTATTTTTATTCATATATTTATTGTTGCAGTGAGTGGATTAAATTGTACTCTGGAGAAAGTGGGACAGGAAATTGCCTGTGGGGACGTAAAGGCTTTAGTCTCCTTGAGCATTAGAGCACACACAGCAGGTGGACAAATTGAAAGATTGCTTTTATAATAAGAACGTCTCAATCTCCAGGACTTTGAGCTTCCAGTTCAATAAACCTACCTCATTAAGGGTTGAGTGGAAAGTAGAATGGATTCTTAACAATAAGCAGCGAATAGACGCATTACATAATCTCGAATCTCCTTCCTCATTTCTTACTTCCATATTTCAGCTTCAACCGCATTTTACACGTATATTAATCTCCCTTCGACACAATTAATTCTTACGTAACTCTCACTATTGACATTAGTATCAAGTCTATCAACAGAGGACTGTTTGTGATCATTCAAATTATAAGTTAGATGGGATAACGGGATAGAAAGGAAGTTAGAACAATGTGGATCTCATATAGAATCTCTCACTGTACAATATTGTTTCAAGTTTCAATCTTCCTAATTTCTATCCAGTTCGGTAAGTTTTTAGTAATTCGCCGGTCCTTTGAGTTAGTGAGGAATAACAGCTCACCATTCTCAGCATCAAGTACTTTACGTTGCACGAGATGAAACCACCATAATCTCTCTTTATATCACATCACACGCTTCACAAACTGAATTAACTCAACCTTCTCTCTCTCTCCTTCCTTTCCAAAACTTTTCTTCTCAAACTATCAAACAACCAGCAAAGCAGTCAGCAGTGTAGACTCCACATTGTTCAGAACAGCAGAACTGGGCTAGTGAAAGTGAACCCGGAAATTTCATCCTGTCAAGTTTCAAGCCAAAAAATGCATTGTTTTATGACTAATAATCTACTTGCCTTAGGTACAACGTACAAACCTTACCCTTCTGATGGTGTAAAACCAGTTTGAAGAGGGAAAGTGAAGTAGACACAGTAAGTTCAGACAATGTGGAATAAATATGAGTGAATATGGGATGAAGCACTTAATCAAATCATAACGGATGTTGAGAAATATGAGAATACTTTGTGGGCAAGACACGCAAGTCTTAACACACTTAACTTTGTCTTACTTATAGCAGCTTTGCTACGCTGAGCATCAGTACTTTGTGATTATTCTAAGTAATCCTCAAGAGAGGTAAAAAGTTTAATAAGAAAAGGGGAACTGTTCGATTACTTGGCGGGGGTGGTGGTGGGAAGATGATGATTAAGAGTAATTTAACAGAGTCATTCGAGGAACTTTCAGTTCATAAAAACTTCCTGAGGAGCCAACTAGAACGGTTGGTTTTATTTCAGAAGATGAAATGATTCCTAATGCAAGGAGAAAGTAAAGAGAAAGTTTCCGTGAGATGCTCTCGAGATATTTGATTTTACAGGGAACGTACGAAAAGTTTCGTGAGCGAAGTGAGAAGGACACCAAGAATAAGAAATCACATTAAGGTCAAAGGAAAAAGTAAAAGAAGTGTCAAAGTTATTTAAAGTTGAGAGATCTCTCGTAACATTCAACACACTTTTTGGTTCAGGTGAAGTCACACTATTCATATTTCATTATGATTGAACGAAATCAATAATTCAGGGGAACGAGGAGAGACGCAGGTTGGATTTTCCTATGAACTTTCGCTTCTCTGTCATCGGCAGTTGGCACTTTCGATCTCCGGATATTTTTTTAAAGGGAACTTCAGGACTTGAAGATAAGAAGTCTTGGAGAAGGACAGAAGCTTCGTTGAATTATTTTTTAGCTGAATTCCTTTGAACGTCTGAATTGCCCATTAGGGAATTCTTTCTTAAATATTTCAACATTCTTACGCAGACTATTCCAAGCAGAAGGAATGATGAGTGGGATTCCTCATCAAGTTCCGAAATTAAAGGAGTTTATCAGAGTGAAAGTTAAAACTTCTGTTGTGTATAATTTGAACCACGAAGAATGCGTGAGCAGACGCGTGTCACACACTAGAGATTTAATTTATTATACAGAAAACGAAGTCAGAATCCAATAACATTCAACATTCCCAACACATAGGAGAAGGAGAGCGGAAGGAAGGGTAATTAATTATTAACTATGTTTCTTACACTCCAAATTCCGAATGGGATCGCCCAATAAGACGACACAAAATAGAAACTAGAAAGTAAGAAACTAGAATCCGTGTCTTCTGCTTTCAATGAACACTCGAAGACTTCAATCTTAATGACAGTAACTGGCTCAACGTAGAAGTTGTTGGTTGAATGGCTTTTCCATAATATATTCCAACTTCCTCCTTCCTTCCACTCTGTCGACGGTGGAGAAGATCAAACAGGGTAATTAAAACTTAATTACCCTGTCAAACTTCTGAAGGAAGAGAGCGGCGGTGGTGGTGGTAGCAACGATATATAAACTATAAACAGATATGAACCATATAGGGAAGGTTATGAAGAAATAACAAGTCTTATTTGTATGTGAAAGCCAGGAAGAGCCAAAGCTTTCTTTGCCAATAGGAAAAGCCCATTTCAGTGCCAATGTGTCCCATTTCCGACTATTGAACTGCCTTTTAAGTAGTTTCAACCAAAACGGAGCCAACTAGAACAAACATTAATGCTTGTTATCTCAACACATGTTGGCCATTTACTTCCAATTCAGTCTGCACACAAAAACACAGCCTACACACATTCACATCTACAGTCAAAAATTCAATTTCCACGAATGAGTGTTCTACACTTTTTAGTTACCTTTTCAACAGTTATTCCGAGATTTCCCCTTAAAATATTCTACCTACAATCGTGAGGCGTGTGTACACAGGAAATGAAGCTGTTGGGTGAAAGTGTTCATTTGAGTCGAACCCTGTGATCATCGGAAGAGATGAAGGGCGACACTGACGACGGGAAGGGCCATAAAGTCGGAGAAAGTAGGAATTAATTATGCATGCAGACGAAAAGACGAGGTTCCCTTTTTCTCTCTTGTGGAATTTGATGATCCTCATCATCAACCTTGTCCTGCTTTCTCATAAAGAATACTTTAACTTCATTTCCATCCCGTCGACTGAGTTTCGTAAAGATTTTTTGCTTGTGTGGGAAAACTCCTAATGGTAATGGGAGTGGTGAGGAAAGCTCCTTAATTCCCAAAGAAAAACTTCTTGCTACGTTTGCATGTTACTACTTTATTACTGCTCTCCGTGTTATTGTGTACATCTCTATGTCGCACTCTGCTTTCTACGAGTCACTAGGACTTAAAATCCAATGAGCTATTGCATAACTTAACTCCAGGAATTTCTTGAGATAGTTTAAGTCGACAGTCTACAGCTCAGCTTCTAGTCTTCTTGGTTTGTGGAGTAAAAAAGCTGATACTTTCGTTTTTTACTAAGACTTTCTCTCTCTCTTCCGTAAGATAGGAAACGAGGGTTTAATTACCTACATATTTCAGAATCAACTGGAGGAATTCTTCTAACGAACTAACAAAGTCTAAACCTCTAGAAGGCTGTACGTAGGAAGATAAACCGAGGAATTTGCTGAAACAGCGATAAAGAAAAGAAATGTTTATTGATCTAATGAAGCTTCCAAAGATGTAAAGATATTTTTATTATAAATTCAGATTAGACTCAAGAAGCCTGTTCGAAATTCAATTGACCTAAATTACAAATACATTAAATAACACGGTGCTTCTAAACTGAGCATAAAAGAGTGCCAAAAGAATTCTTATGAACTGGGAATTTTATTATATCCCGTTGTGAAATATAAAATCAAATTCTGGCAGTCATCATCAGCAGCAGCAACTGGAGAGAACTAGGCCATGAAGAGAATTGTTAATAATCTAGCAGATAAAGAATACACAGCACAAAAAACTGCTGAGACGATGCTAAGGAAGACGAAAGAAGCCTCGAGGTGATACACAAAGACGGAAAGATATTTCATAAGAAAGACTTTTGCACACTTATAAGACTTCCCTTTAAAAATTATGCAAAGACTCGTCTTTCCAAATCCCAAATTAATCTCGTGTAAATCTGAAACTCGGGGGGAGACGAAGACAGATGGAGAAATAATGATATCCTTCCAACTCAGAAGAAGAAGAGAAGGTGGTCCGATTTTACACACGACGAAAAAGAAAACTCCAGCCAACTCAACCGAAGATACGGGCGAACGTGTGTGTGTCTTTCTTTCCTTTATCTTCTTGTGTATCGCCTTCGCTTAAGTCTGTACGTCTTCTTGGCTGAGGTTGACTGAAACTTACTTTCTTTCCCAAGAAACTCACACTATCTGTCTTTCTCTTCAGCTTCTTTCGGCCAACTTGCACTTTCCGAAAATTAAGTTGCTTCCTACTCCCTTTTGTCTGTTCATTTGTCGATCCAACGATACCAGTCGAAGAGCTTAATGATTTATTTCCCAATTCCAAGTCATATTTTAACTCTGCAGATAATAAACAACGAATTGGTCAAGTTTTGGATGGGAAGCATTCCACTCTCAAGCATTGAGATAAGGGTGAAAGACTTTTAAAGGAATTCGAAAGGTCATGTCTCATGTATAGTTCCTTTTGTGTAGCCATGCTTCACGTAACTCGCAACGTGCTTCTCATGAATTAAAGAAATCTCGTTGCAGTCATCCACTTCCGACTACTCCGGCTAAACTAGACCCTCTTCCCCTGACTTTGAGACAGACACTCACACCCGGAAAAGAAGAAAAGTAAAATCTAATCTGAAACAAATATTTTAAAACATTTCCAGATTTCTACTCCAAGAAGAAATTATACGGTCAGCATGGCCTACGGAATACAAATTAAGTTGGACTCGCTTTCTGCTTCCCGTGTGTTCTTTTCAAGATTCAATTTTACTATTTGTCCGCCAGACCTTATGTTGTTCTCTGTGTGCATTTTATAATGGCTGCAATATAACATTCGCGAGCACGGAATTCTTTTGATATCAAATTGTAAAAAAATTGAAAAATTCCACGGCGGACTGGGACATAAATGAATGCACAACTACAGAAAAGGACTACCGCACAGGGAAAGCAGGAATAGAGGAAGTGTTGCCACCCACGAAACACACTACAGACGGAGAAAGGGAGCATGTGGTACACGTGTCGTAAAAGAATGAAGAAAGCATACAAAACTACTTTTTTACTGCTTTCGTCCTACTTGAATTTGATTTTATTATTGGCTACTGCCAACCCGACTTTTTATGCATTCATTTATACTTTCTACACTTTCTACTATTCCACATCCACACCTGGTCGGCTGTAGGGTTAGGTTGGCCAAGTTTTTATTTCTACGGAGGGCCGTTCATTTCATTATTCATACTAATAATTTTCGAATTACACAATCAACGAAGAGGAAAGCCAGCTTACTAAGCTACCAAGCTTGTGTAGTCTTAGAGAGCTTTCTCAGGAGTTTTACAGTTTGAAGTTTAGTTTTTTTAGTTTTTAAAGCTCAGCAGCTGAGTCTGGGGATAACTTTTGCCTGTACATTTAAACACACACATTCACTGTGGGGCTGTTTGAACCTGGGAAAGCATTCCTTCTCCAGCTTGTCTGCTGAATACATAATAAATCTATTCGCTTTGTAGTTGCTGCCTGGAAGAAGGAATGAGTCTCAAGTCTCAAGTGTTGTGAAGGACTTTGGATAAACATTTATACTTTATACATGCAGCTTCCATGTTATTATGCCACTTACTCTCAAAACACATGCAAACTTGATAGCTGACATACTTTTGTTTTATTCCTCATCACGTAAGTGTATAGAGTACTACAGCATCCGTATAAAGTTAAGGTACAAATGCAGACCAAGAAAGTACAGTTTACAGTTACAGAAAGTTGTTTTAAATTCCTACGAATACGAGAATAAAAAGTGAAGAGCTTACTCAACTCTCACAGAAGTTGGAAAGGTAGGAATACAAAATTCAAAGGATAAAGATGAGTGGAGCCTTCAGGAGATTTCATTTTATTATTCTTTGCTGAAACATTGTAGGAATTTCTTATTTCTGTGTCCTTGCGAATTGAAGGAATCGTAAAAACTGACATGCTTCCTCCTCGTCACTAGAGAAGCTGCCTTATTACAGCCTACAGGAATAAGGCTGAATAACCAAGGAAGGAATAGGAAACCACTATGACAGACAAGTAAACGCAGAACTGGAATTTGTATAAACAGACATACAAACAACAATGGCCAGACACATGTAGGTATTTAATTCAACAGAATAGGGAAAGTGCAATTTATTTGAAAGACTCTAGACTTTGAGCAATGTGTGTACATAGCCTTTTGTGCCTACACTCTTTGCGTTGCTTACAGACCTCAGTAATGCAATTATTCCGTGAGCCTTAGCTGTTTGTCCGTATGTAAGCTATATAAGAGTAAAGAGTGTGTGTGTGTGTGGATGTGACAGCTCGAGGGAGTATCAGACGTCTCCTCGTTACTTTCACAAGAATGTTCAGAATCATCTACAACTAGTATGATTGCATTAGTAGGCTGTGCTTTGTATGATACGATTGCCTCACTTTCCTCCTCCCTCGCCTACTTTGCCCTGTTTGTACAGCCATAGTTAGCAGCACAGCTCAGAATTGCTGCTGGAGGACGAAGGATAAGTCGGATGAGAAAGCAACAGAACAATACACAATAATACTTTCCTTATAAGACGACGGAATCTATACAGACTTTCACTTACTCCAGATAATACGTGTTTAGTTGAGTTGTTGAGTTGGCCTAGTCTGTCTTATGAGTTTGTGTCCAGCTGTTATGGCCTGTCCACGTGTGAAGGAAGCTGAGATCTTCCCACTGGTCAAGACAGAACGAAGGATGTGAACTAAAACGCCCTGTGGATGGATCATCTCCCTTCAAGTCTTTCAATTTCAGATATGTGCGATTTTTCTTCATCTTCTTCGTTAATCTCGCTCTCAAGACTTTCTATCAACCGTTCCGCTTCTGAATCGAGTCTCCAGCTTTTGTGCTCAAGGCTGTGTGTAGCTATTTTTAAGACGACTCAAATGATATCTGTCTGTCTAAATGTTCTAAGAATGAAGAATGTGCCTGACTTTCGCTTGAACAGGCAACTAGTAGCAGCAGAAGCAGCAGCAGTTGCAAAACTGCAGTTGAGCGAATGACAAGTGAAAGTCAGTGAAAGGGAATGTAGGTCTCTTGTAAAGACATTTTGTCCAAAAATCTCCTCAGACAGAAAGGAAAGATGAATTCTTTTATTTTATTATGAGAGTAACGAGATGATTCGTCTCAATTTCAACGATGTGTGATGAGGAGAAGACGAAGATGAAAGTATCAAGTAGCATTTCTGATGCGTATCATCATTAAATGAATGTGACATCCAATGATGAAGATAAGATGGAAAAGGAAATAGGACACGAGTGAGTGAGCAATAGAGAGACTAGAAACACTACACACACATGTTCAACATTTGTACATTTTGTACCACTTGAGGTTGCGAAAGTGTGAAGAGTGAGATGTGAGATGTTCTGCTGCTGGTCTGTCTGTTGGTGTGAAGATGAGGGTGATGTGGTATGCGATGCTCCACTTTCACTCGCAATGAAATGATGACATAAACAGAGAGAAAGAGAAATGGAATTCGGATGAACCCAGAAAGACAACACTAACTAAATAAATGAGTTTTGGGAAGCAGGATTAAGTTTTATTATCCAACAACCCAACTGCCTACAGACCAACACAACATTTTCTTCTGCCGATACGGGAAATATTTCGACAATAACTTTTTTGGAGTGAACTCTGCGGATTCATTAGATGTTTTTGAGCAATGAGGGAAAGTGGCAAGTAATCACTAGGGAATTAGCTGAATAGCAGCTATACAACTTTCTCATTGTAAATGTGAATGGGGTGTGTGAATTAGACCGGAGAATACAAACTAACGATGAGATTTCAAAGAGCTCCAGAGATGCCAGGGAACAACCATCAACGAGATTTCAACTGCATTGCACTAGTTTCTATTTTATGCTTTCCCATCATCTTCGTGCTTTCATTATAGTGTAATTATTTTATTCCCTAGCCGCTACTACTCACTATGCTGACTAGCCTCTATTGTACATCAATCCCATCCACAAGGGTTTTGGATTCACTTTACTATAAAAAATAAAGAAGCACAATTACGTAGACTGACCTCATTCGTTAAGATGTTAACGAAAAGACTTGCAAAAATTCCATTGTGCACAATGTGCACTGCACTGCAGTCCGTCAGAATGTCTGTCAGACTTTATTCCTTTGAGGTTTTGAACTTTTCCTCTTGCCAACTATCCTTCGAATGGGATTGTGAACGACGCGTACGTATAAAAATGTACGTGAATGTCTGTATTACAGCCCAACACACAGGGAAACTGGGAAAGTCTTGTTATCCTTCCAAAGGTCCCACAAGGCTGTAATTTACACTGTGAAGCGGTTCGTGCGCTTTCTTCTGCAGCTATTCTTTCACTTATCACGAAAAGTCTGAATAAGTTTGTAACACTCCGTGACCGGGTTTTCCTTTTGCTCTCTGACTGTCAGAGCAGTCCGAAAGGTTCTTTTACTGGGTGAAATCGATAAGTGACTCAAGACACTCTCCCTCCAGTTACATCTCCTGCGAAAAAGGACGACATGATGATGCATACGACTTCAAGTCTCGTATTTATTTATTGTTCCCCATCTTCTGCATTTGTACGTATTTTGTACTTTCACCAAAAAACCACCGAGAACCCAAGACTACAGCTAAGGACACTTGACCGTTACCGAAGTGGATCTTCTTTGTGAGCTCTCTCTCTTTGGACTAGACGTCCCATCATTCAACTGTCCAATAATGCCAACTCGCTATTTATCTCCGGTTGACATTCTCCTCGTCCACTCTCAAGTATTTTTAAGAGATTGACTTTCTCCATTCAATTGAGAAGCCTTTAGGATCCTGTCGAGTCACGGAGTCAAGTCACACAGACACAAATGCACCCAGGTCTTCTATAGAACCCGTTTCAATTCCTTGTCGACTTTCAGCCACAACTACCAACGAACTATCAACCTTACTATACGTGAAATTCTAACTATGTTGTTGCTGAACAAAAGTCCCAGCTGTCCTAATGTCTCTCTGTCCCTAAGTCTCTATACGTTTTCGTGTTTCAATTCAATAGCCTAAGAAGTGAACTTTAATGGAAGGAAATTGGTTGATGTCTGTAAAAAGGAATTTGCTCGGGTTCTATAATTCCAGGGTCTGAAATCATGAAAGCTTTTAAGACTTAATTGTGGGTCTATCTTCCTACGGCCTCCTCTCTCCTCTATTCATCTCCAGTTTCGCTTGATCATTTACTGGAGACTCCAAATTGTAATGAAATCAAATCCTGAGAGAGATCCTTTTCCTCGCTCCTCTGTAGAAACTCAAGCCCCACTTTACTTTCCTGTTCCTCGCTAAAAGAGATAAAGTATTTTGGTAAATGGTTAAAACACTCCTCGTCTTCTCTCATTGAGTCGATGCTTTGGATCTTTGGATCAGTTAGATGCTGAAGGATAACATCACATGATAAATTGACTTAGGACAAATTCTAGATAGACGCTGATTAGATTAACTACAAGGAAAAACTCTTAAAGCAAACGGAACACCCGTAAACACACAAGAAGACGTAACACACAAAACACACACAACTCAATTCATTTGACAGTGAAAGTTTCCTCACTCACTTATCTCTTCAGATGGAAAGACACACTTTCACTTCCATTGTGTGTGAGTGAGTCACTCAAACTCCTATAAACTCATAAGAGAAACTATAAGCGCCTCTTTTTCGTAGAGAAACAAAAAATCACAAGTGCTTCCCAGCTTTTGTGTATTGTATTCTTTTAGAAGAGTTTCTAGAATCCACACAAAGTTTATTCCTTTTCGCTTATGTGCTACGAATGGCTTAAGGATAAGCGCCTAGCTAGTCGAGTGAAGAAAATACCGAAATGTTATTTGCGGTGTTTTTGCAGCTCTTATCTTCTTACACGATCACCCTTCCTTGTTACACAATCCGCGTCTACTTATTCGTATGATTAAGTTCTTCTATGTGGGCTTCGTGTGTTACACGGTTGTTTAACTGTTTAAATCTGAAAACTGAAAAACGAAACGAGAAACTGAGAAACATGGGAATAAAGATAAACAAAGTAGAATGAAAACATCCCTAAACTTTTCCTTTGCAAAGACCTCAAAGACGCAGTTCCACATTCTTTAAGTCCTTTATTGTCTTTTAGTAAAGTCTTTTTGATCTCACGAAGAAAAGAAAAGGATTTTGTGTTTTACTCCCCCATTATCTCAGATATGAGTCTTAAATAAAACTCCACAGACCATGCAGAGATGCACAAGTTGGCCTACTTGGAACTGCCGAGTGGAATGCTACCATTAGGGCCTTCATACGTGCTCATAATCATAATCATAATAATGGAGTGTGCTTTTTACTCCAGTAAATTATGTGTTGGAGTCATCATCGTCATCAAAAGTAGTACGACGATGGCGAATACGGCGATACACACAAATGGAAACTGCGAAAGGGAGCAGAGGTAGAGAATATTTTTATTGCACAGTTTGCCTGGCCACTCTGCACTCTTCACTTTACTACGCACAGTCTTTTTGAGTGAAAGCAGAATTCACACTAAAAATCCAACTAGAAGTACTTGGAAGGAGAAAAATTCATTTCCCATTTGAGGACGTCTGGTCAAAGTCAACGAACCGTTTTTGCTATCATCGCTTCCAACAAGTTCCCAAATTACCGACGATCTGGTGGAACGAAGAAAACACTCAACCTGACTCACAGCCGCAGTATAAAGAGTGTAAACTGGTTGGGGATCCTAAGTAAATGAAAAAAACACTCTTTTGTGGTGGTAACTGGCAAAAGGATTCTAAGCATAGTCGTGTTTCATTATAGCGCAGATCTGCTGGTAGGTATAGTGTCACAGTTATCAGTATTTGTTGTTATACGTAATAACAACAAATATGAGTGAAAGCACAACACAAGATGAGCTGCACAGGAAACCACCATACACTCCAAAGCTCTCCCGTTAGATTCCTTAACTCATCCAATGTTGATCATTGGATGCATGCAGAACATGTGGAGGCATCAACTTGTTCTTGGCCAGCTTTCTCACTTTTTCTGATAACGCTTTACCATCCATGCTATGTAAAAAAGTCCTAATTTTCAAGAAAAAAACTCTTTTGGCTGCGATTCATGAAATGTCCACAAGTCTACATGTTTGGGTGCCTTTTGCGTTTTGGTGTGTGGAATTCTAAGCTCAAAGCTTTTATGCTGCAGCTTACAAGCAAAGCCTACAGACGCAAAGTTCACCCTTCCGTTGATTCCTCCTTTTTATCTTTTATATCTTTGATGCTGGGAATAAATTGCTTTTGCATATGTCTTCTGTGCGGTTTAGTTTGTGTCTCTTTTACATTAAAGAATACATTTGGGACTGGCGAAGTGCGTAAGTAAAAGTAAAAGAGTGAGGCTAAAGGTCGCTAAAGACTTTTACAGTTGGAAGGAAGGAGGGCCAAAGCGCGTCTATTTTAATATTACATGTGAGCTGCGTGGGTTGTTCGCAATTACTTAAAGAGGAGCATATGCAATATGCTTACAAAGTAGGATGACTCTTCGAATGAGTCTCTCCCTTCTGTGTGCTTTAGGGATCTGCATGGAACTCCATAGGAAAGTGTAAAGAGCATTTTGAAAAACTTGGAAAGGGAAAGGCCAAAGAGGAGAGAGCGAGAGGAAACGGAAACCATTTTCAAAACTCGTAGTGACTTTTAGAGGAGAAAGTCTTCTAGACTAGGAGACTAGGAGACTTCTAGTGATGTTGGTAGTGGTAGTGCCGGTGGTGGTGGGAGGACAAGCCACTAGTGGTGATGGTAGTTTAGGATTCACTTAGATTAAGAAGAGACGGAAGACGTCTTTTATACGGCACAGTGGAGTATGGTAATGGGGAAATGGCAGTGGTGGTCGTTTTTGTAGACTTGTAGGCCAACAAGAACTTCGAAATAAATGTCGAGGGAAAATTCCCACATTTAATGCTGCTAGGAGAAAGTTTCCACACAAGTTCGCAAGGGAGAAGTTATACTTCCTTATTGGACAACGAAACTATGAGAGAATGTGTGTGTGCGTTCTCCCCAGTCAGTACTTTCTTTACCATCTTTAGTGGTGTCTAGTAGGGATAGGTTTTAAATAGTTAACTTTACTAAAATGAAAGAAATGTTTATCTCTGTTTTAGAATTTGCTAGTCATTTTTTCGTTACCCGTTTCTTCCTGATATTGAAACGTATAGTAATTCACAATCCGATGCAGAAATGCCTTTTATCATTTTTACGGTTTCGTTTATTGAGACATCTGGACACTACTTTTCTAAAACTTACGGGGTTTTTGAAACTCACTTTTCTAGAAGATTCCTTCGTTGACATTTGTAAAAACTTCGATCATATCAAGCACTAACTATCCAACAATGGACAATTCTCAACAATAATAATTGCTAGACATGAATGTTTCTGAATTCTAAATCTCAACAAAATTAAGAGCGAGTCTGTAGACTGCGGTTAGGTAACCGTTACACATTGCCCAAGATCACATTCTCATTGAGATGATTACAATTTATAGTCTAACCAAAAACTCAACAATGTCGACAGTCTTCCTTAAGTGGAAATGTAAGCTGAACTTTCGCCTACTTTGCTGGCGGTTGATTCCTCTAAGGAATAACCTCGGTGTGGAAAGTATTTGGGACAAATCCCATTTCAAATCTACTTCTTCTTGTGTTATATCCAACCTATATTTTAGCTTTCCATTTAATAATTAATAATAACCAGACATTTCCATCTACGGGAGCACAAGAGGTTCGAAGCATGATTCCTTTGTAGCCTTGAAAGTGTCTCAGAAGACTAAAAAACGCAACTACACAGCAGCCATACGGATATACGCTTAACTGTGAATCATCGAAAGGATAACAGAAGAATAAAAAGCCGTCTTCTCCACTCTCCATTTCTATTTTCTACCCGCAGTGTCTTTACCCTTAACTCTCGTTTATCTACTTAGCAGACAACTTTTCAAAGGAAATAGAAAGAGTCTATTTCACTTCTTCAGCCGAAAGAGAAACTCGAGTCTTAAGAAGCCTAAGCGTCCTTCTCATCGTTAATATTATATAGTTAGCCTGGAAGACACTCACCCGGATGTTCTATCACAAAAGTTAAAGAAAGCAGGAAAAGACCTTTAAGTCTATGAGTCGCATCTCTACCAACTTATTCCCATTCTCTCAAGCTCAAGCCTCTTCCAATTTTGAACTAACTTATTACACTGGCAGTGAGTGGTTTATGTGTATCTGAACTCACCATTATAACACACACACATTTTTCCTACACTTTCACCAGGTTCCTCATATCGTTAGTCGTCGTTACCTCTCTCTTCTTTCCTGCTCCTTCTTCCAAGTTCCACATTATACACAAAGTATACGAGCCAGTTAAAGGACCAGTTTGTTTTCCGACAAAAAAGAACCACAGAAAGGGGTTCGAATTAGTTACATGGAGAAAGCACACACACTCACACTCACACATAAACACACGTAGACCAAAACACGGTGTGTTTGATCATCGCCGATCAAGCCGCATAAAGAACGTGAGGCCATATAAACGTGAAGAAATAGTGTAGAAAACTAAGACTAACCGTTAAACGCGTAGGAGATGGGAAAGTGTGAGAGTCTACCTACCTCATGAATCATGATTCACGTCAAACCCACACTGCCTCTACGAACAATGGCTTGTGTCTTATGGCTTTGTGGTTCGAGAGAAAGTTTTGCATCGCTACTAAATGGAAAGTAATGCTGACTGGCTGAGGAACGTATGCTTTACTTGGCACTCCCTGGGAAATTCCACGAGTGCTAGCGTTGTTTTTGGATCCCTTCAGGTGTTCCCATTCTAAAGGTTCTAAAACTCGGTCCAGAAGCCAATAGGAACGTACATATCTGCCTCGCCATATATTTATGAGGCCCAGAAGTGCTAGACCTTACGAAAACCCCGAAGTTTCATCTTGACAAACAATTATGAGTCCCATAACTCAACTGGTTCATTATCCAACGAATGGCGAGTGACTCGTTGGTGTCTTGGGGAAAGCTTTTCTCCAGAAACAATAAGAAATACGAATTTGGAAAGGCGAGGGATTAATATTAGTGAGGAATATTCATCATGTCTTCTTCTCTCGAGGAAGAGAAAGTGGAAGTGGTGGTGGTGGCTGCAGAGGAAGCTAAGTTAGCCAAGAGATTCTGTTGGATGGTGAAACTGATGAATCCCACCTGGTTTCTCATTTCCATCTTTCGTGAATGATGAATTACATCCAAGGACCCTTCCTCCAGGGAATTGTTTAATGTTATGCAACCTCTTTACGTGATAAACTTTAAGTTAGGTTAGTAGGTATGATGATACTAATGAACGGGAAGGGTGTAATGCAAAGGCTAATGGCTAATCCGACCCGTCATTAACAGTCTCAAAGGATTAAATATGACTACAGGGATGTTTTCAAAGTGAGTGATCCCTGTCAGCAGATTAGCAAAGACTTCTAACGAGCAAGGCGTATTCTCCTGCTTTCACTTTCTAATGTTTCCTAATAACACACCGGAATTAGAGCTGTAGACTTTAGTTACACTGTCAATCACCTGTGATGGAAAGAGTTATTAGTAATTATTAGATTAATTCTGTCATTATTTCGCATGTAATTCTCTCGAATCAGCTTTTATAATGGGATTATCACTAAAACAGCGTATTTAATTAACAATAGAGCAGGTGCAGTAGTAATTTTAGTTTTAATATTAATGTAAATCATCGTTCTAATTTTATTGCTTCACATTTTTTGGCTTCAAACACACTGCGGTAAAACAGGTCATTCCTATCTACCTGCATTAAGTTTAATGAGTGTTGTGTATTTATGAATAATGGCAAAAAAACGATGCATCTAAAAGCTGACCTGATCCTTCATTCTTCATGAAATAGATATCTTCACTTAAATCCATTAAGACTCACCAGAAAAGAGTACCACGAGTGTCCTTACCTATTTATGCCTCACAGAACCAAACCCAAGACTGCCAACAGCTCACAAAATGAGATATAAAAGAGAAAGCAGTGAAAGTGTGAGGATCTCTCTCAACAGCAGCTTAACGAGGACCTGAAGAGGACAAAAGTAATCTTGTCTGTCGATCGGAGAAACAACGAGACTCCTTCAATTCCAACCTGTTGTGTTTCGTGCGATAATGTCCACAGCCTTTCACCCAAGTGGAGTTTCCAAAGGGAAAATGTCAATATGAAATGTTAAAAGAGAAAGCAACCAGCCACCACCCTACCAAGCAGTATGCAGCACGAACGAAGGAGGTTCTTGAATAGCCACTTGTCTTCCCATACAAAATATACCAATTTAATTCCAGTAACCCCCTACGTCTTCCCTCTGTCCTCTCGTTTCACTTACAACAAGCAGACACACAAGAAGACTAGCCAAGTGTTCCAAGAATAAACAGAGCTCTTCACAAAACACACCCACACACGTGTGTGTTTACGTATCATCAAATAAGCTTACAACAACAACATACCTGTTGATAACCTTGGTCTGTAGTGTATGGCTTTCCAAGAATGGAATGTCCAGATGCGACTGCAGCAGCAGTCCCACTGCCCCCAGCCCCTTGATGAGGACTTCCCTCCTCCACACCCCCTCCGTAGTACGAGTAAGGCTCCCTCATCTCTCCCTCATCAAAGGAACTCCATTTTTTCACATTCTCCCACAAGTAGAGTAACAACACCATAATCCCAACTCTCCGGCCATCAACCAACAACAATAACTTCAAAGTAGCTCGTGCCCGTCCAACTTCTCCCCAACATTCTCATGACTTCACAATCTTTCCTCCAACTTTCATCATTTTTACTTCCCCACTTTCTCCCTCTATTTCACAACATTAGAAAAACTCTAGACAAAGTCCACAGAGAGAAAGTCGCATTATTTAAAAGGATTTAAATTAATTTCACCGAGTGAGAAAGTCTTTTAATAAAAGAACACAAAACACTCACTTTCTCCTGAGAAATACAAAGAAATGAAATAATGGGAAGTATTATTGCGTATAGTCCAACATAAAGACAACTATACACATAAAGTGTACACACACAGTGTTGTTCAGCAGTGCACAGCAGGAGACGATGGATGGATGGTCCAACTGTTTAAAATTGGAAACCGGGTGTAGGTTATATGTTTTTTTAAGCAGGAGTCAAACACACAGAGAGACTTAATGTAAAGTCTGTCTGTGGAGTAGAGGGTGGTTGTTATTTGGCTGGGAGAAAGCTGAGTCGGGTGTAAGTAAGGAAGTCACGTCGGACGTCAACTGAAGCCCAATTTAGTTTAATGGGAGGGAGAAACACGGTGAATCGAATCCAATTTCACTTCAAGACGTGCCATGTAATGAAGATTGTGTGTATTTTTCTCCTCTCAGCCACTTAATGTATGCACACAGCCAGATGTCTTTAAACTTCTTAAGGATCCCTCCGTTTCCTTTTTTAAGAATACCCGACTTGCTTTACTATATACGGTGTATACTTAATGATAGTTAACGTTGTTACTTGTTACCCTGTACACTCCATTTCACACGAAGATAATAAACTAAATTAAAACACACGGGTTTTTTCTCTTAGGGTGATGGTAGTGTATTTAGGAGTGAGTGAAATGTATTCACAGGAGGAAATTGATTCCCATCTGCAACGAGAAACGAACTAAAGTCTTTCCAGTGTTTTGCTTTCACCTGGCATTGTTAAACTGAATGGCGTTTTGTGTGGAACAAATACTTTTTTCTTAGTGTTTTCCCATCTTCACTTAGCCGACTTAGCACTCTTTCTCGTATTTGTCTTTCGACTTAAGAGGAAAAGTTGGATGGACCACTGAACGACCGAACTGCCACTACCACTCACAGTTAGTTTGATGTCTCCAGCGGACTTATTGGACTAAACAATATAGAGATTTGTGATGGCCGTGGGTTTTTAAAAGGAAGGACGCTTAATCCGCTTTGTTGTAGAGAAGAGGAGGTTTTAACGGAATATTGGATGATTTAGGGAGACTAACAGTCGTGTAATAGTGGTGAATGAGACGAGAGAGTTTTTGGAGAGAAAGTGAGAGAAATCCAAGACTCGCTGAGGGATTTTGTGTCTGTGGGAGTGAGTGAAGTTCCCAAAGAGTTCGAGAAAGACAGCATTCATGGCTGAAAATACACACAGACAGACATCGAAGGTGGTGGTGGTGGTGGTGGTTGTAGGGCCAGTGGAAGTATGCAGAAAGCTAGGAGCTCTAAACTAACTAAACTCAGATACTCAGATACTCAGCTGCTGTGGAAGTTGGAACGTTGGAAGTTGGAAATAGAAGAGAAGAAGAAGACCAACCACGGACAAAACTCTGTGGCTGTCTACCACTCTACCCGCTATGAATTCATACGAATGAAGAAAGACATGGGCATGCGTTTGTGTGTGTAAAAGTGGTCGCTTCGTGTGGAAAGAAATAACCACAAAGCTTGAAAGCTTCCTGGTAGTCTTGATGTCTTGTGAGAAGTGTGAAGACCATGAATACGCACACAAATTCAATAGACGCGTGTATGAATGAGACTGGGAAGAAGAACAATGGGCGAAGAGAGATCGTAAGCAGGCGAAGTGGCAATGGAGAAAAGAGATAAGTTATGGAAATGCGATGGGAATGGATTTTTTCGGTGAAAGTAGATAGACAGGTGAGAGGCTGAGAGAAGGATCAGGAGGAATGAAGGTGGATGGGAAGATAGACAAGTTCTCGTTGAGGTAGATTGGAATTGGAATATTAAGTAGGGAGATATATACACAATCCATATAAGGATATATGCACACTATACATATATTAAAGTTCGCGAGGAATGTTGAAAGAGGGTTTAATTTTGACTGTCTCTCTCTCTTCGTGTGAAGGAATTACAGGTGACTGCTGACGAATGAAACATTTAGTTGGTCGATAGTCGAGAGATGCGGAGTGAAAGTATTTGGGTTATTACAGAGAAGGGAAATAAGCTCAGGAGATGAGGATGGTTTGGTGGTGGTGGCTGCAAAAGTAGAAATGGGATGGATGTAATGGATGCGAGACGAAGACATCAACTCAGGATGAGGACATTGCTGATGATGACTTTCACTTTAATGTCACTAATACGGAGATCAAATCGTCGGAGATTGGGAAGGGAGTTGGAGACCCAATTTCGAGTAGATTTGGGAATTCCCTGTAATTATTTTGGTCATTAGCATTCCTAATTTTAGGATTAAGGAAGGTTACAAATAGAAATGGATTTACTAATCGTCTCACGACTTCTCTTTCACATTTCACCTTCGGTGATGATTAGATTATAAGTTCGCTTGATCTGTTTTATTGAGTTTCTGATAATAACCATGTTAAGGACCTTTTCTAAAAACAGTTGCTAATTGTACTGTCTGTAAAGGAGAGACAAGCAACTTCATAGTCTCCACATTCAGAAATTAGTAAACACAATAATTGACAAAGAGTACAAATAACACACAAAAATCCTCACAATGTGTTTCAATTTTTCGTTACAGACGTACAAGAATTTATATCCGTAACAAATCGATTCCCGATTCCGACATCCATCCCATCAAACACCCTTTTATCTTTATGCTTTACTCCCACACTGCCAATTCGTTCACCAGCGCTCAGCTTAACGGGATGCCTCAGCCTGTCTCCTCTCCACAAGGGGAGAATGGGAATGTGAGTTCATCCATATTAAAAGGCCACTTGGCCTACATAACCTGCGGAAATAAACCATTCCCCGTCCATCGTAAAGCCTCCTCACCTCCTTCAAATGTCTCAACTGGAGAAAGTCTCTCGTAGTTTAAACTTTCACCAGTTCCCCGAGAAAAAGGGAAAGAAGGATCTCTTCATCGCAGAACATCACCACCGCCATCAAGATCCAAGTGAAGAGACTCAGACCCAACTCAGTCCACTTTGTGCTTGTAATGAAGAACTGAGGAGTGCAGCAGCAGCCAGTCTTTTCCCAGTTTGCAACTTTCACTCGCTCTCATTTCTCTCATTCCTCCTCCTTCCCACTGACTTTCTCCAGCGGATAAATCCTCACACAGTCCTCCGGCTGCTGCAGGAAGGAAGCACTCCTTAGGGACTCTATAACTTCACCTCCAAAATGTACAGAGAAACTATACACGGAAATTCCTACATTTCGTGGTCGTGGTTCTTTCAACCGTTCAAAACCTGGAGAACACTGGCTTTTCAAGAAATAAACGACAATTGACTAGACTCCAGAGTAAATCTGTAGTAATCTAGGTAATCAACTATTCACTATATCAAACATACTATCCACAAAAGAGTAAAGAGGAGATATACTGTCTCCCTTTTTGGCCTCAGAACTATGTACGAGCCTCTTTCCAACCCTCTATGACATTCTACACGAAAAGTTGGAAGTAATTTGGTGTTAAAATTTTCAATTTGTATTCCTTTTGTGCTACACATCGTGTTTTCTCATCCAGGAGTAAATGGCTGGAGAATAGAAGTAGTTTTTGTAATTGTAGGAAATCCTGCAGGTTCCTAATACTCCTAATAGTTCTAATAGTTCTACACTCGGAAATAAAATAAAGAGAAAGCGTTTGTACGAACTACATAATAATATAGGTAAAGCTTAAAGTGTGCGTATACGTGGATTTCTCTTGGCTCCTCAGAGAGTCAGTAATAAAGTAAATACCTAAACGTACTCTCTATTTACTAACTACATGAGCCATAAAGGCTCAAAACACTCCTCACGAACTCTCTTCCCATCCAATAGATACAGACACCCTCGTTTGTTTCCCCACCGAGTATATAGACGAATAGTAGGCACTTTTGACGCTCCTATTATTTCCTCCATGGAAAGTTGCCTTCCTTTCATTTTGGAATCAGAGATAATAGCGTTTCGTGAGAGAGAAAAGCCTTCGCAAGCAATTGTACAAATCCATTTTATACCCTCCAAGGCTTCCCGACCTACAAAATACAAACCGTGTGCTTTCTCTTCTAATTCATTCAGAATACATCGACCGTGGATGATTCACACACATCTAATTTCCTCTCGAAGTCCATCCGACTTCCCCGAGACGGTGTGTACTGTGTAACTGTGTATATGGTAAACGAACACGAAGCATGCATGCAGGCCTCGCATCTTCAGTCACTCTGCACAAAATACAAAGCTACCTAATGTGACTTCAATGTACATTTTAATTACATTTCCCACGCGAGAAATGAAGGTGATGATGTGAAACTCAAGTATTATTATCTTTTGCCCTACAAGCTTCCGTCTCCACAGACTTCTCATAGTCGAAGCCAGAAACCTTCCCAGAAGAATTTAAATCATCCCTTTGTCTGATTTTTCTTTAGGAAACTTCCGTTTTGTTGAGTGAGAGACATGAAACACACAGACTTCTTAAGACTACACTCTCAACCTCTGCTGCCTCTCTCTCTCTCTTGAAATAACCGAGAAAGATTTAATTTCAACACACTTTTACGCACAAGAAAGGCTGCTCACCCCTCCTGTGTTATTCAGTGCACAGAGATAGCTAAAAGAAAGGTGAATAGGTGAACCTGAACGTGAAAGAAAAAAGCACGAGAGACTATGCACATTTGATACACAACTCATTGTCAGTGTCAGTCAGAATAAAGTAGACTGTGTGTCATTGTCATTTTAATTTCCATCTGATAATAATAATTTGCTTAGAAGTAATATTGGCGAATACCCGAGGAGGTTTTCCCACGAGAAAGAATTATGAATGCACACGAAGATGAGCATAAAGAATAAAGGATGCAAATCATGGGAAGGAAGGCGTGAAAGTGAATGAATTATGGAGTCTCATAGTTTCATTGAATAGAAGAAATAAAGGAAATGGGGAGAGATGGAGGGTCGATTATTATTCTAGGAAAAGTAATCTATCAAAATTCTCTTGCCTTTAATTTGGGGATAGACGAGATACGAGTTTGAGAGAGCTGAGGGAAAGTGTGGAGCTGGGTTACCGTGTCAGGTTGCTCCTTCCCTCACTTCATCAAGTAATATATCATTTTGTGTCACGGTGGATTAAATCGAAATTGGTGGTGTGAGATGACGAAGTTTTGGAAAGGAAGGAAGCCTCGATCTCCTTCTCAAGAGAGATGAGACCAACACGAAGATGAGATGAGATGCCCAAAAGATTCTTTCGTATAGATTGAGAAGATTTTAATTTAGAAACCCACACTGCACAGCCAACAGCAGCAGTCTGCAGTGGCTGAACAGTCTGTCTGTACAGTCTGAGTCTAAGGTAATCTTGGTGGCCACCACCCACAACCCACGCACAACTACGACACGTTCGAAAAACAGGTTATTACGGAGGAAGAAAGAAATAAGAGAAAGTTTGGAGGCGGTGGTGGCCAAGGAGAATGCATGAAACGAAATGTGATGATTAAGTTTGATTGGTGCACCTTAGGTCTTTTTTAAAAGTAGGGAGATCATAACACACGGAAGTGTTAAGGGAAATCTTAAGAGTTCTTACGTGTATTATGATACTTCATATTTGATTGAAGAACTTTGTGTATGTGTTCTTGTTTCATTTGTTCATTTGTGAGTAAGTGAGTGAGTTCAGAGTTTTCAGTGTGTGTGTGTCTTTATACGAGTGAACTTTACCAATTGGACGGAAGTATCATTTGAAGATGGAAGGAGAGAAAGTAAGAAATGTGAAAGGGCATAAAATAAAAGTAATCTTAAATCCTTCCTCTTCCTTTCCTCTCTTTCTCTTTGTATACACACGTACATATATTCCAATAGATGAAAAGAGTTTTTTAGCTTGGAATTATGATCTACTGAGAAAGGCTCAGAGTAGTAGTCGCTTTTTTACTTTACGTGTACAAAGAAAGACACATTGTATGCCTGTGTCTATTCGTGACTGAAGGGCAATACTTATTTTTCATTTTTGAAGGGAAACTTCGGTTTATTTCTAACATTCCAAAGTCCAGCTTTGAGAGGTCAGTTTGCATAGAGAGAGAGAAGAACCTCAGAGAATATTGGGAATTCGGGCCCCGGATTTCGAGGTTTACGAGTAAATCCAGTCCCATTTTAAATGACGACTTGAGTGGATACCAAAAAGTCTTTCGGGAGTTCGTGGAAGATTAAACGTCGAGATTTCAATGGCTTTACTGCATCTAAAGAGGAGTTTAGATGAGACGCTGCGATATTGGGAATTGTTTGTTGAGAAACAGTCTCAGTCTGATTGGTAAGGTAATGGGAAAATAAATCTGTGAAGATTAGATCGCACACCCAGAGACCTACTAGAACATTGGAACCAAGTTCCACATCCAACTACAGACTACAGCAGATTCGCCCAAGTCTAAGGGAACGAACACACAATTGAGTGGGATATCACTTGCTATTTAAGCCACAATTTCTGAATCCCTATCTAAACACATAACGAGTGTGTGTGTGTGTGTGTCATCTCATGTGTGAGCGTGTGTTTTGATAGTTGGAATGTTTGGATCGATAAGCCTTGAGTCTTGTGGGCGAGCGACCCGAGAGGAATAAGATTTGTGATGAATAGTGTATAACGTGAATGTTGATTGTGTGCGACGAAGTAAAGTGATGAGACTACTTCCCAATTCGCAATGAACCTGGATGCTGCCATCATTCAAGACTCAAGACAGAGTGGGAGACTTCTTGGAAGAAAGTAACAGACATTCTCTATCATCTTCCTTGTCACCACCACATAAGTGCACTCCACTTATTAGTCTCACACGTTGCGAGACTTGTGAGGCTCGCAAAATTATGACTGACCACGGCCATCAACATTCAAGATGGAGAAACCTCTTACATTTGATCGCATCTCGGTTGATTACGGCTAAGAATATTTGAACGTGTCTTTTACTCAGACAGGCTTCTTTTAGATCTAAAAGGGATCATCACTTTCTCTCTCACATTAGAGTAGTTTCGAGAGGAATGATTATTCATACCATTTGGGAAAATTGGTGAGAGATCGGGCGCTGCTTTCTCTTACTGTCTTGATATTACACGACATTATAAAATATTTTAAGACACAATCAATGATGTTTGCGTACTTACCAACTTGCACAGCCACCTCATTATCATACAGGTTGTGTAATCTGGCCAATATAGCTGAAGAGAATCTCTCTAGACTGTAGACGTGCACTTGAGAGATTGTAACAGCTCTTTTGAACTATCACTACAGGGAATCTTGTTGAGTTCAAACAGTATTTCACCCGAATGAGAGCATCGTTAAAACTGTGGTTTATTACACATCACTTTCTCCTGTTCATGTAAAACGTAGCCACAAATTGAAAACTCACAGTGAATAGTTGTGAGACGCACCACAGGAGTATTATTTTTGAAGAACTCAGTTAACCACAGTCTATACAATTCCTAGTTGGCACTAATTCTCCAGAGAACTTATTGTGTGTGGGTGTGCGAGCAAACTATCGAAGGATATAAATCTACGTGATTAAGAGAGAACTGGACAGAAAGCATGAAAGAGGATGCTTCGTTGGGATGAAGAAATAAATGAGTTCCTTCCAAAAGTCTCCATTCACAGTAACTGCGCTAAGAATTTTAATGAATGTTCCAATTATTCTAATTTCTCCTTTATCAAATCTCGCATGGGAAATCCAACAATAGAGAAAACCCAGCAAAGTAGAGAGAAATGAACAAGCAGGACTTTAAGCAGAAAGATACATTTCAACTGGAAGAACTTTTAGAAATACCCACCGCACCACACTTCTCTTCTTTTTCTTGCAAGAACACCAAAGATTTCTTCTTTTGTACGGAGAGAGACTCTTTAAAACCAAGTGATTATTACCCCTCTCTCTCCTTCCTTTGCTTCTTTACTTTTTCATCACGACTTTTACTTTTCACGGATGTTTCCAACGGCTCTAGTTCTGGTGAGCTTCTAGTCGTCTAGTTTCTGCACTCTATAGACTTCTCTTAGAAGATACGTTTTCTCTCCTTACTGAATAATAAAGACGCGTATCTCCTTGACAGGCCAACCAACAGCGTGTAAACAGACAGTCTTTTCAATTTAAAGAAACTCTCACTCAAACTCCACTCCAATGAGTTTAAACACTGACATTCAATTGCACAGCTAGTTGAACTACCAACTACCAAAACTACTACCAAGCCCCCACACGCTAACTAACTAGAAACTATACTTTCCAAAATTCCAACTTTCTCCCTGACGCGACCAGAGATCTGCATGCGGCTCTGCACACCAGCCATCCTTTTTATACTCTCAAATGGATTCGATTTCCCCACAAACAGATACAGTCAGTCCCAGAAGTGTATAAGGAAACAGACTGACTTATAATGGGAGAAGAATACACAACCAGACGCATAGGACGTGAGGTGTCTGCCTAATTTTTTATTGTTGGTGAATCCGCGCTCCGTAATAACTTTGGGGAGCCGGGAGAAAGCGAATGGGGTTAACATATATGCAGTGATTAAATATTTGATCCTTTAATCTCCTCACTCCTTCTGTCTTTATGAGAACCCATCAACTATTCCTCGCAGTCCCATCAATACCAACCACTACCAACAGTCCAACTTCGAGCTTGGAAAAGAGAAGCAACCTCACACTTTAATGTTACATGGAATCCATTGAGCATTGTTGTTCCCTATTGAAGGAGAAAAATGCCAATTCCCTGAAGAAACTCATGCAGCCTGCCTACACTCTACACAACTTACCCCTTCACCCATGCACAGCCTACAACAGGAAGGGTTTAATGTATTCTTCTCTACGAAAAGGATCCTTTTAACCCAAAAAAGTAGATCCGGTGGTGTAGCTATGTGGTGGCTGGTGGCACACACACTTGCACACACTGTGCTTCTTTCTCTCTCATTATTTATTCACTCTACGAGAAAAATACACGAAGGGAAAGAGATGCTCAAACATACAAAGACAGAACACCAAGAAGATTCGCTACAAGATGATACAATAGTAACTGGATTGCTTCTTCTTCTCTGCCCAAGAAACTTGGGAAATGTATTCATCTACGGGAAGATCGACGAAGGCTCAAGAATCTGGAGAAAACACTCGGGTGCTAAGGAAGAATAATCGAAGAATGGAAATGGAGTTGGAAGTTGGTTTTCGTGGCGGTGGTGGTGGAGGTAACGAGAATTGTTGTATAATTTTAAGTGATCCACATAACAACTTTATTTCTAAGGTTGAGCCTCTGAAATGGAGAAAGTTTCGGGAAACAAATCCTTCTTCCACTTGTTTTTCCCCTGTCCCCATCAATTCCTGTTCGTAGTCGAAATGGAATGGATGTTGATGGTGGTGATCATCATGATGAGTTACACACTCCGCATTTACAGAGATACACAATTTAAGTGGGTGGGGAAAGTGAAGAAGGGAAAGCATCAGAAGGAAACTTTACATGTGTGAAAGGATTCTTTCTTCTCGAGAGGAAATATGCTTCTTTTGTGTACTTTTGGGATATTTTGCATAGGGAATTTAGTTCAGGTAATGCGGGGGCTTCCATTTCGCATTTTGGTTGCATATTGAGCAGTTGTGTGGGTCTTTTCTCTATTCCTTTTTCATGCTTGTGAGTTTGTGAGTGAGTGCGTGTGTAATATATCTTTCAAATGATACGGAAAAGATTGTTGTGGTGGAATATTTTTCATCGTTAGTTTTAGTAACTGGAGAGGATTCTTGTAGAAATATGGGCTGGGATTGTGTGGGTCCTGTGTTCGTAGCTCAGGAACTTCGGAGCGAAGGAATTAGTGTTGACTATGAAAAATACTAAACTTTAAGTGTTGAGGGAGCGAGAGAGACGGGAGGAAGGAAGGAATTGCTACAAAGTTTAACAAGGTTTGCCTCGAATCACAACCTCAAAGGAGAGTTAATGCGTGCGTAGACGAGATTCAATGTGAAAGTGAAAGGAGGAAGTGAAAGTGACTTGGCCATAAAGAAACGAAGGTGGGGGCTTATGACATATGAATGTGTTTTTGATCATTCATTTGTTAGTCTTTATTTATGAGCTTCAAAAGCTCTTGAGCAGAGATTTCTCTAAACGTACTTACACGGAGAGGCAGTTCGTAGAGTTCTTCTTCTAAGTCAATATATTTCCTCCTCCTCCTGTCGTGTCCTTAATACTTTCCTCTCAATTTCCTATGCTTTGTTTTTGAAAATTCTACTCTCTTTTCTGACATTTGTAACTTGAACCTTATTATGGGAAATAGAAAGCGACGGAGAGAAAGTTTGGGATTTTTCCACATATTTTTCTACCCAAGAGTCCCTACTTACTTTCTTTTACAATTACAGGTATACTTCAACTAATGCTGCTTCCTTCTCTGAGTCTCATTCGGTAGGTTCGTACCCGAAAGTGATGGAGAGAAACTTCTACAAAGTATATTAGGATTTTGTGTGTGAGTGAGTGAACCCAAGAGAAAGTAGCTAGGGAATAAATGTGGTGGGCAAACTCATCTCTCCTTCTTGCACTAATCACTTTGAATTTTCTAAAAAGAAAAGTGGAGAAGTCGGAGGATCATTGAATGAGAAATTGGAAAAGAAAGCGCAGAGAAGAAATGAATTCAACTCTCACACACAAATAAATGGGAAACGGGAGCGGAAGAAAGTGTAGCAGATCTCCACTCGCATGAATCTGAAGCGGTGTGTGATGATGATTTCTCACATTTTGATTAGGACACATTTGTCTCCCTTCCAAGATTTATTAATCCAGGTTGTTGAGCACGAGAGACCCCATTCATTATCCTCCGTGTGACCTGATTCTCAATCCCTTTTAGTTTTTCCATCGCCGTCTGCCTGTCACTACTACTCAAAACTCCACAAGAGAATTTTTCTTTTTGATTCAAACTTTAGCCTACTTTACGTAGTGTGCAGTTACATGCAGTCTCCTCCAGACTTCCAGATGAATGCGGATAAATGGGGTTGATTAAATGTAAACCGGAGCACAGCCCCATAGTCCCCAGTAGCAGTGCTCCATACCTACCTACTTACACAGAACGAAAGATGAAAGAACTTCTAAAGTCTGAAGGAGACTATATAGAGAACCATTATGCTTTGTGATTTCAAATTCATATTGAGGAAACCGGTGTTGAATAATCCAGTTCACCTTTTCCTGCAACTCCCAAAGAATAAAATCCTGTGGTGGTCTCTCTCCTCGTGAAAAATTGCTGTTCCCGTGAATAAAGAACACATTCTGTCTTCATACTTCATAGCAAATTAAAATGAGAATTCTACGTGAGTCTACAATCTACAGTCTACTATTATTACTACACACACGTAACCTAAGCTCTCTCACACTCCATATGATATATCGTCTAACCTAACTACACAACTCCACTCTCACACGATTATACAGCGAAGAGTCTTGGGATTCCTGCTTTCTCCACGAAATTCACAACAAGACGGAGAAACAAAGACCAACTTTTAAACTTTGGCCAAAGCTCAGTTAAACTTTCACATCGAGTGACACACTTACTTAAGTGTAAAAGCCAAGAAGGATGAAGGAATGAGATGGGGACACACACACACACGCGGACAAGACACACACACAGGGTGGCCTACAAATTAGTTTTTAAAACTTTCTCCTCTCATTCACGTCCTTCTTTTCAGTCTTTTCCCATGTAGTTTTGCCGAGTTTTGCCTACTAATAACATTATCCTTATCGGTCTCGTCATCATCATCATCATCCGTCTCATATGTTATTGATGATGCTACAAAAGTCTACACTACCTAATACCCAAAACGTACAATCCCTAATCACATAATACCTAATCATCTACCTTCCTACTTTCTAGTCCTTTAGCCTTCAGCCTCTCTTATCTACGGCTGAGGGAAGCATGTCAAACAAAGTAAAGTGGTGGTGGTTTGGAGTTCCAAGAGTTGGGATTTTGGAATCTCTGAATCTCAACCCGATGTTCCTTTTGCCTTGTACAACATAATCATCTCCCCAGGCCTACGTGTAAGGACACAGCCCAGACATCTATGTATATGCATGCAATCTGTATTGTTGTGTAGCGTGTCAGTGAGTGTATTATTATTATTGTTAAGGGAAAACTAAGTAGACTCATAACTTGTCTCAAACACATTTGGCACACTACAATTTTTCGCCCAGCTCTGCTGAGTCTGGTTCTTCTTCCTTCCTCCTTAGTCCTTCATGCTGGAGGAGATAGAAAGATTATGAGGTTGTCTTAATGGTCCATTACCACTCGTGAATGGGTTCAAAATAAGGAGAGAAAGGAAGTTTAATGGAGAGCAGGATAAGTAATACACGTAAGAAGGGAAAGAAGACCAGAGACTTGAGAGATAACTAAGCACGAATATTTTAATACAGAATGTGTAAACCTACACAAGCATCACCTCTACAACCGAAGATATCAAAGGATTCTATGCAAATTCCACACTTCCTTTATCTCCTCTCCCTTCTTAGCCCTTATCCGTTATTGTCATATTTTATATTCTAAAGAGAGGCCTTTGAGGTAAAAATCTATCGAGTTATCCTAGGTTTGTGGCTTATGCGCATCCCAGTCACCGACACACACCACTTGTCCTCGAATGATGTACATTTGCTTTTTATCGTTCAACATTCAACGTGTGCATAAGAATATGAACGGAAGTCTGCAGTGTACACATAGCTCGTCTATTTGCATTTTTATAAAAACCCATAGACGGCCAAAGAAGCCATAGACTCGACATTCTTAGCACAAAGTTTGGTTTAGGCTTTCTCCTCTTTACACAGCCATTTTATTACAAGCACAAATATTTTTACAACATTCGCTTTCTCATAAGAATATCCATTCTCGGCAGAATTTCACAATGTTTATTTTGGATTCGATAGACCAAATTGAGGAGAAAGGAGAAAGCTGCGAAGGAGCAGTAGGAGTCCGGAGCTTTCTCCTTACGAGAGAAAGTAATAGCAATATTGTAGGAAGAGGGTGGAGGTGTACTTAATAAGAAATATTAGAGGAGTCTCTGTACATAGCCCATGTGCTCAGACGTGCTAAGCCAACAGACAGCAGAGTTCTTCTGTCTTCTGTGAAAGACGGTTTTGTGCCCACTTTCACTTCTTCGCAAGATCAGATGAGAGTATTTTAATATCTAAAAATCCCGTTATTCCAACACTTCTGAGGGCATCAAAAAAAGGAGGAGGAGGTACGGGACCGTCTACAATCTACACGGAATGTCCAGAGAGGTGTCTACTTTCACAAAAACAAAGTTTTTCCCTGGGACTCTGCCAAATCTGCCGAAAATATAGAGATCTAGAATTCTAGAATCTAGAGGAACTAGGTGAAAGGAAGAGATACATCGACCACAAACACACAACCTCTTTTCTCACCACCAGCAGTCTTTTCTGGAGTTCTTCACTTCTTTCTGAGTGTTTTGGATGAGATGGCAGTTTCTGGGTGTAAGCAAGGGGTGTGTATGTGTTTGTCCAAGTTGGTGGTTGATACGTAGACAAGTGAAAGTGTCGCTTGTCGCTTTGGATTGGAATACTCACCAATCATCACACACATACACCCACTCTTGACAAATTTATATCACATCTCTCCTCAGCCTCCGAAAACCCAAAAGTGAATAAAGGAACATAAAAGGAAAAGGAATGTAATGGAAGTGAGTGATTGATGGGATGGATTGATATAAATGGAGGAAATAAATGTAGCGAGGAATGTAATGCAAAAGCAAAAAGATGTGTGGGAAGAGGTAAATCTTTTTAAATACTTTCAGGTGTCAATTGGAATTGCCTGCAAGGTGGGTGGAGCTTTTAGCACACACACACACACACACACAAACACACACACGAGGAAAGAAGACGACGAAGAAGTAATAGACTTAAATGAAATATAAAAAAAGAATCTCATCATCACATCAGCCCACCTTCTGAGGGAATGGAGTGCTGCTGCTTGCTGGTTGCTTTCTGCTAAGCCTAAAAGCTTTCCCTCCACTTGGTTATGAGATAAACAAGTAATGGTGGCAGTCGTCGTATCGCTTCCTTTATTACTTTCCCCACCTATAAAAGGATATTACCCTGAAGAAAATAAGTTAACTTCCATGTAGGAAATAAATATTAATAAAAATGGATCTTGTATGTCGTGAAGTGGAAAGATGTGGAACGAGATGTGGGGAACAAGAGACAATTTGTACGTATTTTATACATGTTTCACTTAATCCTAGTCCTTCGTTTTTTTTAGTTCACTCTTCTTCTATTCCTGCTGCTTAGATTCACGAAAGCTTTGTGCTTTTACGGTTGAGAGCTTGTCTGCACTCTGCACATCTGGTTAATCGGAAGCTGGTTGAAGAATGAGAAGACTCCTCAGAGAGAAAGTTGTCGGAGATACAAGAAGATAGTACAGACAGGAACAGGATCGTATTATAATGTGGAGAGTGAAATTAGACGATGAAATACCAGTTAGATAGTTTAGATGTGAATAGGATGTTTTGGGAAAGTCGAAATAGTTGCACTAGTTTGCTGTAGAAAGACACACACACACGCACACAAGCAGGCAGCCGGTTGTAAGTTGTCGTGGGTGAAATGTGAATGTGGTTGGTGGTGTAAAGATTTATACTTCCATAAATTACTTCCACACCGTCAGTTTTCTCCAGAAAGAGTTATTAAGCGTAAATTGGCCCATGAAATCGGATAACTTTCCCTCATAAATAGGAATAGGAGATCTGAGGAGGGACTACCAGTTCCACGAGTGGCCCAAAGGGGTTAGTCTACCGGAGAAAGTGTTTAATGCATTTTTCATGCATTTTCTTTCACGTTCGGAATTCGGAAGTTCGTAGTCGATGCGTATGCATGTGTAGTAGCAATGAGTAGGTCGAAAGGTTTTTAAACAATCTCAGACCTCGGATTTCAGATCCAGTGTGAAATGCCTCTCATCGCTTTGTACGATCTGTCATTGGATACTGTATTTTAAATGTATGTCAATTTTACTTCCTGACTTTAAAAACTAATAATCACGTCACCCCTAAAAAGTGCGTAAATTGGATATTTCCCTTTAGAAGAGCACAAATAGAAAAAAACACATTTAATTGAGATGAATTCACTGGACGCCGAGACTCAAGAGCAATTTACCAAGATGGAGAGATCCCCTCTAGAGATTCCTTCCTACGACAAAAGTCATTGTCAGGTGTGTCATGCCATCAGATGAGAGATGGTCAACAAGAGAGTTATTTTAGCTTTCAGCAAATTACATCTTTCTTTTCTATGAAAGGTTTGACCGTAGAATCGGCAGGGAATAAGGATTACGCCAAAAAGTAGGAAAGAGAAAACAGGACTCGGAAGGAACTTGTCCGGCGGATGTCCCTGTTCACCGCTTGTGGATCTAGAAAGCTAACAATTTAGAAGATGATATTTCCGAGGATTTTCACGCCAAGTAACGCGAATAATACACTTGATGGGCGAAGAAAGTAAAGCGTACGAAGTGTATAAGATGCAATTGAATGACAGCAGGAGGGGAGAAATCTCGGGGAAGAATGAAGTGAGGAAGTCTGTGGAAAAAGCAAAGACCAATCTCTCTGTCGACCCAAGGAGACAGATGAAGTGGCTGTTCTTTCTTAACAGGAACAATAATAATAATGGTAATAATAGGCTGTATAAATACACAACGATTTGTCCAGTCTCAAGAGTTCTTCTCTATAAACTCCACACACACACACAATCAAATAGTATAAACTCTAAGTGCCAGCCTATTGGTAGTGTAAGTAAGTAATAAGTAGTAATGGTCGGTGATAGTTCGTAGTTTCTCGTAGTTTGGTAGTTTGGTAGTCGGTGGTGGCATTTCTTTTGTTAAAAACTTTCTCCAGCATTCTTATCGCCAGAAGGATGCGGGAGATTTCTGTTTGCCTCAATCTTTCCTCCATCATGTATTGTAACTAACTGTGAGTGAGTTTATATTTATATATAAGCTGCTTTCACCGTTTGTATTTTGTATCTGAGGACAAGAGACAGAAGAAGTGTATTACAATTTCATATTGGGGAGTATATGGCATATAGACGAAGGGGAAGGAAGTGGGAAGAGAAGACACAAAGCTTAATGAACATAAATTGAGGAAAGATTGTGTTCAGCGTTCTGTAAAATTGTGGACATGCAGGGTGGGCGGCTGGGCCTCAAGTAAACTTAAGACTGTGCTAGGAGGCTATATGCGACCACCATCATTACTCCCTGACTTTCTCGCACTTCCACCATCCAAAATCCACGTACCTTAAGCCTTATTTCCTCCCTCAATTCTGCTTGTCTAAGGAAGAAAGTTGAAAGTCACTGCAGCTGTACTGGCTGTAGTGATGGTGGTGGTAAGCTTTGTAATCATCAAAAGAATCCTTGCGTTGTAGTGTAAACGGAAGAGGTAATGAAAACTCGTCTGATCCAGTTCTGTTGTTAAAAGTTCCAAAAAGGCTCAGGACAAACAAGAGAAAGTGTATCGGGATGACAATCGTTGCGCACTGAGTAAAGAGAAAGTAAACAGGCAGGGTGCGAAGTGGTATTTTGTTATCGTTATTAATTGGTGGTATCAATTGTTAAATAACGATTTTTTTCACCACGAGTTTTTGGGTAACAATGTGATCAATGTGATCAATGTATCATACAACGTTAAATTTTCCCTATCCTACAATGATAAGGAATTGATACCATTGATACCATTGATCACATTAATACCATACCACTGTTAATACCACTGTGATGCATGCTTGGTAAGTGGTAAACTTCGCACCCTGTAAAACAGGTCTTCCCTGTTTTACAGCTCAATCAACGATTTTTGATTGGAAAGGTGATTTCTTCCAAGCAAAACTACCTGGAGAGACGCAGCGTTAGTTTAAAGGGAGTTCACAACTTGCATATATATGCTTACTTAAGTAACCATTTACTTGTAGCTGAACAAAACATACAACATTCCCTTGTGAAAGTGAGGAGACTACAGATTTGCACTTTTATTCTGGAAGTCTGGTTGAGTTTTGCTGTTCATGAAAGGAAACCCTCAAATCTGTTCCTCTTTAGAATGGCTTTAGGATTATTCTACCATAAAATAAACAGGTTTTCGGATGTCTTCCCTGCAGAATGGAAAAATTGACGAACCGAAAGGTAAACGTGTGTAGCAAACATATAAAGAGAGGTGAAGAGGCAAAGTCTTCTTAAGATAACCGTGACTGACATAAGTGGAGCCCATTAAATCCCCGAAGAAAGTGTGCATAAATAACGTAACGAGTAAGGAAATTTTCTCCGTTTATTCCACTACACGCTTCAGTATCTTATTTTTTAAAGGATTTTTAAGTTTAAAGAGGTTTTTTATTAAAACGTATAAAGAGTTAGAATTGAGTCGGGAGTTAACGAGTTGGGTCTTTAAAGGGTTCTCTAGTGTTTGTATATAGATACGTGCATATATATCACCGTAATATTAGTATATAGGCAGCCTGAGAAGAGGCTGAATCACTCATCTCATCAATTTGAAAAGTTATCTTGGAAATGAATGACTCTACTTGGCCTGAATGTTAAGTAGGAAAGTGGAGAAAGTAGTGTAGTAAGGAATATTGGATTACCGAGTTCACTTAAAAGGTGAACAGATAGGAATGGATATTTCATTTTAAACTCCCTTTTCCAGCTTGTCAAGAAAGTCTTGGGAGTCAGTCAAGACCAATTGCAATCCACATCTCCCTAAATTAAGGCCTCGTTGTGCACACATTCCTTCCCACACACACTCAACGTCTCCAGAAAAGACTTTCTTCATCTTAACTCACACACAGACTGTACACAAGCTGTGGATGAAATGAAGTTTCCCCACAGAAAAGTAATGGATCGTGGTATGCTCCGTCTAATGGTTGTGATGAAATTCCTATCTCACTTTATGATATAGATAAGTGAAAGAAGTAGTTTAAACCTCTATTTGTATAACTGGCTGAGTCAATTTAAGAAAGTTTCCATCTTGTTGGTTGCTGCCAAGAAAGACGGAAAGAGAAAGGAGAGATATGAAATAGAGTGAGGCAATTCGAATCGAGAGATGAAGCCAAGTGATTCTCTCGCTCATACTGAAGTATATTTTATATACTGACACTCACTTGACTACTCGAGTTATATACTGCTGACTTTCACAGATTGTTGTGTGGTAAATAGTCGACTGAGTCAAGTCTCAAGTATATCGATCCTAAATCTAGAGACTTTCTATACACAGCTATTTCTAGATCTTAGCGCAGATAGATGGGACGTTTAAAGGGTTAATTTTGAGAGAGATAGCGTGGAGAATGCCTTTGATAAAGCCAGTCCGTCATTCCATGAATGGCTACGTTGAAACACCCCCACTATTAGCAGAAGGAGAAAAAGATAGAGAGAGAGAGAGACGAAGAGTTTCCTCCCTATACATAATGAATTGCCGGAGGATTCTTTACTCAACCACAGGAAGGAAATGACTTAAGTGCTCATTAATGTTATGAACTAAAGAAGACGAATTACACACTTCGTTCTTTTGACTTCTCCTCTCCACATAAACGAGATTTCTTATTTTCTATTTTTAATCGAGATCCTCTCCAAGGATAAGTTCAGAGGAAATTAATTGTGGAGAGATTCCTTGTTCGCTCTTCGTTCACCTTTTCACTGCCAAAAGATTTGTACTGAGCGTGTGTCGCGTGTATTTACGTGAAACTCTTGTCCTTCTGTGGGCTTCGTTAATAATGAGTTATAAGCTTAGAAAGTAAGTTTGAGTATATAACTGTCTAGGCGAAGATGAGCTACACTTGCGAAATGAAAAGTTTGCATGAATAATTCACAAATTACTTAACCTCTACACTCTAAACACTCCTGTGAGCTTCACTAACTACATTTTAATTACGGTCATTAAGGCCCAGTCCCCTGAATAAAGTTCTTAAGTAGATCTTCTTCCTCATGAGGGAAGGGTTATTAGCCAAAGATGATCAACTTGTTTACAGTATTGCTCAACACACTTTGCGAAATAATTTATGGGCAAAAACTTTCTTTAAACAGAAATAGACTTCTTATATCTTCTTCGTAGAAAGTAAATACAGTAGAAGAAGTAGACTACAGTACCAAGTATTTTCTAGAAGAGCAAACTTTCTCCTAAGTGAAATGCGCATGCAACACGTGTTGGGAGAGTGTATGTCTGGGTACTTGTGCTTCCCTTGGTTTGGATGAGTTTCACGTTAAATCAAAACAGAGAAAGCATACTAAAGTACAATTCAAAGGAACTTGCAAGCGAGTATGAGCGAGTGTGCATCTATTAAAACTACATGTGATGTTGTTCGGGAAGAAGGGTGGAAGGCACAAGGCTATTTTTATGAGAAACTCTGAAACACATTCACACAAAAAGGCCAGTGCACAAAGTACAACAACTTTGTACAAGACTCTAAAAGGAATGGAAAACAAGTTCAATAATAATAGACATGAATTTGTGTACGAACTGTTTGTTGAACTCTCATATAATAATATACGCTTTCTCCTCCATACATGTCCCACACTGAACATGTGAAGCCTGGCTCAAGGAAAAGATAACTTTAGTGTTTAGCACGTAATCGTGACTCGAGAGAGATCCAAAAATGAAAAGATAGAGTGAACAGCGACAGCAGCAGTGAGAAGCTGGATAGAGAAAGTCATAAACTGGTGGGGAGTTTGTATATTGCGAAAAAAGAGAGTGAGAGCAGTCGAGCCCTTTTAACCCCGATGAACCTTGGAGGTCTCTAGTTAAAGAGGATTTCTTATTCTGTCTCTTTCTTCATCCCTCGAGGGACTCGGAAATTCCCAACACACAGTCTGCATGCTAAAGTCATTACACGAGAAGGAGCAGAAAGCAACGAGTGTTTGTGTTTAGAGAGATATCCTGTCTGTCTCTCTGTACACTTTGTGTTTCACGTATGTACAAATGTTGAATGAAGGAAGACTGAAGACTAGTGAAGACTCCACGGTTTTTTAAACTGGCAGTAATGTACATTTCACTTGGTCTACACTTCTTTTTAGACTCCCATTTCCCATAATATCGTTATACGCTAAAGGGAATAAATTGTGTAGTTGTATATTGTAACTGTGTGTGTACATAAACTATACACTATATTTCCTATATGGATAGGAAGAAGCCACCAAGTGAACAAACTTTTGCTCCAGGCTAATTCTTTCTTCGCTTTTTCTTAACATCTTCTTTCTTACGACTATACGTACGTCTTACGTCTTAAGTCCTCTCGTCTTCTTATTTAGTGTTTAGTGGGGCAGGAAAAAGACTAGGAGAGACTAGATTTCTCCCCTTCTAAGATTTCCTAGGCACTTTACACAATTTTAAAGGATTTGTACAGCTTGTTGGGTAAAGTAAATGGGGAAACGTCGCTCCAGGTCTGTCAGACCATTATGGGTCATTATTCAACCAAGGAGAAAGTTGCTTTCCGTTTCTCTCAGTTGCTTTGCTGCCCTAGCAAAGATAACTTTTTAGCTGAGTTTGATTTCACCAATTGAAAGAGACTGCGAAGGACTGAGGGGACATCCAAATAGCAAATAGTGCCTGGTGACTTTTGAATCATGAAGAATAATATTACACAGACGACTGGGCCTCTTTCGCCCTCATCCTTCTTACATAAACTCTCTCTCAACTACCAAACTGGTTGGTGAAAGTTCCCAGACTCTTCTAAAGTCTAAAGTGAGTTACACACAACTGTTACAAGACTAGCTAGTTTTTTATAACGCCACTATACAATTTCATATTGGATTTCTGACTGAATTGAAATGACATATTTCTGAAAAAGTTCCTTTTATCGCAATATGAGAAACCCGGAGATGACACACACACAAAACCTCCATCCACGGAATGTCGTGTGAGCCGAATAGGAAGAAGTCTATAACTTTGTGTCAAATGTCCCTAGGGGCCTCAATCCTACAATAGACTTCTGTGTCAAGTTGAAGTTGCAAAATAGCTTTAGAGGATTGTCCTGGTACTTTGGTAGTTGGCACTACTCACAGAAAGAGAAGACCCTCGTTGCATTCATTTCCTAGCGAAGGTACAGATTGAATATGGAAAGGGAAAGTATTATTGAAATCACCCGTATGTTGCATCTATCCGTACTATTTGCATTATTATACTCTCCTTCATCGTATCATGTGTCACTCCCTGTCATTCATCTTGTATTACATATACAACCACTGCTACTTTTGTATTGAGCTGCTTCCAGAACCCAAACAGACAGGCTATACAGACTACAGACCCAAACTGGAGAAAGTTGAGGGCTTATTGAGGCAAAGAAATGACGTTGACGAGGGTGGTTGCTGCTACTTCCATACTTCCATGTGGTTGTAAACCTGCTGGTGATGGCACAGACAGATACACACACACATACACAACCATCTCAGTATTTCTTTCAAACTGTCTCTGACTCTGCTCCTTTTATACACTCGCGTTTCTTCTTCTTCTTCTTCCTTGTGTAAAATTCCAATTCATTTTACTTATCGAAAGTAAACAGTTTATATAGGAGAAAGTAAAAGCTCAAAGTATAAAAGCACAAGGAAAGAAGGCTAGAAAAGATTTAGAGAGCTCGAAAGGAACATCGAGAAATTGACAGAAAAGCAGGGAATGTTTCGGGTCTTGAAAAGTATTGGGGACGATGGGTGGGGTTGGGTTTACAGATAGACTTATTTTCAATATTAAACTTCCAAGAAGAATTTTCTTACAACTTCAACCTACCTATGTAAAGATTTTTTTGTTAAAAAAATTTAATTTCCTGTCTGTTATTATGCACAAGTCCCAGGGAAAAAATCGACGGATGCTTGCTAATTGGAGCAAGTTGCTTGCGTCATCATCAAAGAGCCAAAAAGACAATACAAATACAACGTGAGGCAGAGAGATGGAGAAAGCTACAAAGTACACATTTGAACATTTGGTTTGGTTGCTATCTATCCTTTTTGTAATGTTTGATGCGAATGACTTAATTGCCGTGTCACCCGAAGTGGTGAGAGTAAAAAAGTGGAGCACAAATCCCAACTGTGACTCGCACGCAAATTATAAGTCGCGAGGAGAAAGTGTGCAAACGGAGGTTGTTGTGGCTGGTGGTGATAATAATTAAAGACTATTTAGAGGAGTGAGAGACGATTCATTTATTTATTCGTGAGGTGTCTACTCCTTCCGATCCTGCCTCGTATTTACTGGTTAGCATGAAGTGTAGAGAAAGTCCCGTATGACTTCATCACTTTGTAGAGGGTGGGAAAGCGAGAGTACAAAAACAGATGAGCTTTCAGTTTAATTCGGCCAGAATAATTACTCCTCTGTGTCCACATGCAGACACTGACTAATGAGACTTCTCTCATTGGAATCACCAGTTTGGAAAGTAAGGAATTGGCTCAGAGAGACACGAGAAAGTGGAAGAAATTCCTCAAGTCCAAATGCCTTAAACTGCCAAAGGCATTCTTCCCATTCCTTCTTTCATTCGAATGACAGCATCGACCGTAAGTCTGTAGGCAGTGGTGGCTTCAGCTATACATACACCACTGCCTCTGCATTTACTACAGCACAATCATTTCATTATCATTAGTTACCGTCGTTATTATCCGTTCTATAAAACACTAGAAACCTCTTTCTCTCTGTCTCTCTCTAGTCATCCATCCAGGCAAAGTAAAAATTCCTCCGAGATCGTTTAATTCTTGACAACTGGGCTAGAAGACTAATCGTAGACTAAATAGTCGACTAGGTTTCCACTTTCACCAACTTTCCATACTCACAAACTCACAAGTCACAAAACGAACAATGGAACAACTCCCAAGTTCTGTGGGAGAAAGTATATTCAACATTTAAATTATTCTTTTCAACAGCCGAAAGCTAAATTAATTTAGAAGAGTTTTGCAACGTAAGCTTAATGAATTGGAAGTGCAGATGAATGTGTAAGTGAGTATTGATTGGTGCTCAGCAAAACAATACTGAAACACGGGGTTGTCTGCAGCCTCTTGTGACTTAGTCCACACAGCGTGGGTCTGGTTGTACAGTTTGACTAAATCTATAACCAAGCCACTAGAAAACTACAATAGAGAGAAAGAGATGTAGAGTAGGAAAGGTAAAGTGAAAGCTGGAGTACAATAATTGGAACCATGAGTGTGTGTGTGTGTGCGTATGTTGCTGATTGGAGTGTGTAGACTGTGCGGATGCAGTCAGAAAACCAGGAGAAATATAGAGAAACTTTTGTTTCCAAACTGGAATGAGAGAGAAAGATGAAATTCATGATTCCATTGATGATGAAACTTGCAGGGCAAGCAGATGTTTTAGGTGAATTACAGGAAAAGTCTAATTTTGAAGGAGATCTTCTGAAATTACACAGAACCTGGGGAAATTAAAAGCGAGAAGATTCAAGTGAGTTGTAAAATCTGAAATGCAGCCAAGTCTGTCAAGTATTCTGTGGGCTACATTCTTCTTGGATTTCTCATTGATGAATGCAGATTACAACTGAATTGCATTCATTGCTCTACTTCAGTGTAAATAATCCAATAGACCAACGACCAACCCACCACAAATGCTACCACAGCCACTTCTACCACAAAGACTTTCACCACACATTTTAGACAGTCAAACGCAGTCTAACATTTTGTGTGTCTGCTTTTCCCTAAAGAAAGAATTAATTTTGATGAGCTTATCCTAAAATACAAACAATCAAACTAAGTAAATTGTTTGTGTGGGAAGTTCTTTTGTGCTTGCGATATTATTTCGCAAGTCTTTGAGGTTTCCTTCTCACTCAGTCGGATATCACATGACGAGGATCTCCTCTTAATCCTTCCATCGTAAATAGAAGAAGCCTGGGAGATGATGAAGATATTATGAAAGACTGTCGCCAAATGGGATCCACATTAGACAGCATGGAGTCTTTGAGTCTAGTGAGTCTGGTCAAATCTCATAATTCCCGGAGAAAAGTAAGGAACAAAAGGAATTGACAGGAAGGAAGGCGGAAGGATGAGTTTCACAAGATTAAGGTTCATTCCCACATCCCACCAAACTTCATCATCACCGGCGATGTTATTAAACGTCTCCTTTAATAATGAATTCTACGGTACGCGTTCAAAATTAAGCGGAGAGGAATCATTCGGTCCACAGACTTTCTCTACTTATAAATGTAAATGTAACTGTTTAATGTATTCTACCGTATATTACCTAACCCATACAATAAATCCAATTTGAGTCCTTCTATCTCCACCCACACTCTTTCACTGTGGTGCACGCATACGTATGCATACTCTTATACGTTTATTAAATCCAGCTGCGCTGGTGGTGGGCTCAAGGATTAAGTTTCATTAGAGAGGAGTAAGAGAAAGCTTAACTGACTGGTGACTACTGACTACTGACATTACCGTCGTAGATAATATGGATGGTAGTGGGAATTTAGTTTCAAACAGTTGGACCTTACTGCGTCCCTTATTCCACCTTCTAGCAATGAAGGACATAAATGGGAAGTGTTAAGAGCAATAAAATACCTCGTGAATATGCCTCCTTTCATGCATTTCAATCTGCCTTAAGCTCAAAGCTTTTGCTTAAGGTTCTTGAATACACTTAAGAATTGAATGGAGAAAGTGTCGAGGACCCGGGAGACCTTATTGTGGAATGACATCCCTTCTAAAGTCTGCTGAGGTTACCATTACACAACGACTTTCCTTATACACGCAGCAAAAGATACAAGATACTAACTCAGCTAAAAGCAATTCATTTCGGGACTGCGTACACTTATGCATTGCAAGAGTATTGAATTACACAGAGACTCGGCGTAAGAATGAAAGTTGATTCAACCTTTGTGTCGAATCTCCTGAAGGCTCATCATTCTACATCAGGCTGGTACACCGTTGGTGGATAAATTAAAGTTTTAGTTGGTGTAACGAAACGCAGTCTTCCAGAGAGGTTTGTGCGTAAACCCAGTCCACCTTGTCATACGAGACTGTCGACTTTCCCCAAAACTTTTTGTTTTGTTCACGACTCAACGAGTCCAAGAGAGTGCCTAACTACAACATTCCCCTTTACTTATTTCTGCAGGGGAGAAAGTATTAAGCAGAATGGCACAATTGAATTATGCATTAATTCTAAAGGTGATATTGGAGACGACGGTGAATTTAACAGTGGGATTACGTTTAACGTGGCCTCTGAGGAATGCCTGGTGTCTAGCAAGTCGACTCAGTCTGGCCTCTCAATTTCTCTTCCAATACAGACGAGTGAGCAGTAACGAATAGTGGAGATTGTGAAGGCATTTGAATTTAAATGCCTCGTAGTCTCCTAAGACAATACCGATGGGCTTAACGAGGAGATATACGACTGAGAAGAGAAAGGTGACGGTGACGGTAGGACGGTTGAGAGTTGAGACTACTTAAGTTCGGTTGTTTCTCAAAAGCAGGAAATGATAAAGGACCATCGTGGTGGTGTCGTGCCTTATCTGGAACTATAATAATGACGTTCCTGCTTCTCTTCCCAGTCTGGGGATGATGATGATGATGAGTCCAGACAAAAGGAAAAGTTTAGCAATGAGAGAGAGACAGAGAAAACTCTTGAGGAGAAAGAGAGATGGATTAATGCCCCTTGGGAACTCAGGGAACCAAAAGGCTAGTGGGACTTGAACAAGTAATAAGTAGTCTCGCAGGGAAGACCAGCGTCTCGTTTCTTTACACTGAAAAGAAGATGCTTCGTCTTATATTCTCCTCATTTACTTGCTACTCACTACAAACAAGCGATAGACTGTAGACGAAGAATGGAGAGAAATCTCAAGACATGTTTTATTGCCCAGAACAAAATCGTAGAGAGCAGAGGTATCGACACACACACGATACCTGGAACTCAGTCAAGGAAAATGGTACAAAAAACAAGCTTCCTAGTCTTCCTACTTCCTAGCCTCTGAGTTTGTCCGCCTTGTTGTGAAGAGAAATGCAATGCGAACAAGTTTTTAGACGGAGCTGGATGAATATCGCATCATCATCATCATCGGTTTGGTGGAATGGAAATCGATTATACGGGTCAACAACAATGGGAAACGAAGACCGTTCACAATGAAATGTTGGTGGTGATGATCCCAGGACTACAGACTAACCTTACGTACAATACATATTCTTTTGTTGCCCAGCTTTCTTTCCTCACCAAGACTTTCTCTCTTCACTTTCACTTCCATTCAAGTTCAAGCGTGAAAAATAATTCTCATTAGTGAGATCAATGGATCAATGTAATTTAAGAGAATTGGAGCTATATACGAAGAGACCTATTGTCACGGGAAAGTAGGTGAAAGCCGAGTCAGCAAAAAATATTAGTTGGACTTGGAACTTGAGAACTATTCTCCTTCTGACTATCTACTACCCACAATTTTATTGTTCTCTCTCCATTGTTTCTCCATGTTTATGGGAAATAGTAAATTCCCCGGAATTATTGTGCAATTTTGTGATTTGATTTGATGTTAACGTTCTTTTCAATGCAACCACAATGGATTTCCTTCGAAAAGAAAGAAGAAAGAACCCGCTATCTTGTCTATCTTGTGTCTTGCACAAGAAGTTACCGGTGCAAGAATTATGAGGATGCGTTTTATTTAAGAATGACTAATAATGATTACCCTCATTGCTTGCGGAAAGAGTTGAAGTAGAGAACAAAGTCCAAGTATCTATCTTACCTGTTGATAACCCTGGTCGGTGGTGAAGGGTCTGCCGTCACCAGGAGGGAAGTGAGAGTGCCTCATCATTCCTTTTGAAGTTGCTGGAGATCTCTTTGGAGTAGTAGCAAGCACTTTTATTACATCCCATCCAATTGACGAGTAAAGTTGAGGTTCTCATTCGTTTCCACCTCTCATCATTCCTTCATTCTCAAAGGTAGAACACAGAGAAGAAGAGGAGTACACCCGATAGCCTATTAAAGACTCCTACTTCGGATGAGAGCCTTCACAAGACGTGAGGAGTCCATGTCATTTCCATCATTAGTTGGCCTTATCATCACTCGCCCTACCTCTTCTTCTATCGCCCCAACTATTGTGTAACAACCTTAGTCCAAGTATGTACTTACGTACTTTGTGCAATTTGACACACCAACATTGTTACACCGGATATGCCGGAGACCAATGGAAGAAAAGATTAATTCTTATTCACCTCCTGTCCTCTCTTATCGCCACAGTCTTTTTGTGCTTACTTTCACCTTGATAACTCTCTCTCTCTCGAGGAAACACAATCACCAGACTACAACTACTGCATGGTGAGACGCCGACTGTTCAAAGGAAGCGTGGAGAGACGACACACACAAATAACAAAGTTCTTGCAACCTCGCCACTTTCTCCAGAAGTTGTATAGTTTAATGTAAAATCTAATCCAATCTTTGGTCTTGCTCCACAACACACACTGAATCGGATAAGTCCCACAAGAACTCACAAGTCACAAGTCTCAACACAATTCCCTTCTGTTTCTTCTTTTCCATTCACCTCCGAAATTGTAATGACATCAGGTGCAAACTCGGAATGAAAACTCACAATGCAAGATTGGAAGTGAGGTTGCTGGAAAAGAGATTACAGCAATTTTAGAAAATCTACGGAAAATAATAATTATGGTGTGAAAAAATAAAACGGTTATTAACTATTCACTACTGCAGGAGAAAGCGCTCTAAACAGCGCGCGCCACTTCCGGAAAGAAAGAGCGGGAAGAGCGAAACAAGCTTTTCTTCTAATTTTCTTCTTTAGTTGTGTTAAAAGAGAAAAGGAGAAGCACCGTTTTCTCCAGCGAGCGCGAGCTAGTTTTAATCATTTTTGAAACTAGTTCTAAGCTACAACTATACTTGTAGATTAATTCAATTTAATCTATGATTGTCCTCTACTGTTCCCTATAACCTCCGTGACCTTATCCCTTTATCTTCCGCCAAGTGCACAAACGAAAGTGAAAGTTTAGTTTAAAGGTTCTATCTAGTTTTAGTATTTTTTTTGAAAAAGTCCAAAACTGGAGTGCTGTGTCTATTTCTAACTGTTCTAAGTTCTAACTTCTAACTTCTGTGTGTCTTCTACTGTTCCGTGCAACCTCAGTGACATTATATTGGGAGAAAAGTTTGAACCAAGGTGAAAGTTAAGCGATTCTAGCTGATAACAGTTTTAATATTTTTTGAAAATAGTGAAAATTACGAGTGTTGTGTCTAGTTCTAACAGTTCCAGTCCTAAGTGTCTTTTTTCTCCGGTTCCCTGCAACCTGAGGCCAGTCTTGTGTTGTGAGAAAAGTAAGAACAAAGGTGAAAGATGAGTTTGAATTTGAAGCGAGTAAAGTGAAACACACTTAATGAAATCCAAGTCTCTGCAGTGAAAATCTCTACTGTGTCTTCACGTCTCGTGTGTGTTTACGTATGCAAAGTTGGTAGTCCGTGTCGTGTTTCAGTTGTAACCCTACAGAGACCTGTGTGATGTTGTGATGAGAGAATCTCAAGTTTTTTTATACACACTCACACAAGAAAACCTTGAGTAGTTCAAAGAAATGTGCAACTAACTTCATGTCCTCGTCTTCTGAAGAGATGGAAGTCATCAGGAAGGATGAAAGAATTATATTTCCCTTTGAAGCTGCGATTCCAGGGATGTTCATCATCTTGACAGGTTCACAAAATCATCCCCTTGAATTGCCAGGTCAAAGAGCAAAGGTATGCCAACCAGTCAGTCCACTTTCACTCACTTTGAGGATAAATGAGACTATCTCATATCCGGGAAATGAAGTACACACGACTAAACCAACTACGGGCACCATCAACTATTCCAGCTAAGCTTTCCTTTCAAACGAAACACTAACAAGTAAGTTCTCTCTAAAACTGTTAATGTAGCCTATAACGTATACACATGCAGGAGTGCTTTTCCCCCGTTGGATTCACAGGAAAGACAGAAAGTATAAAAATCAAAATCTAATTCCAAAGTACATTTTTACGGGATAAAGTGAGTCTCAAATCCTTTCCTGACTGACCATACCTTCCATGTCTAGAATGTGGATGAGTGGAGGCAGAGAAAGTTGTTAACTTGAAGTCAAAGACACGCACACACACATACACACACACACGTTCAGCGGTAGGAAGTAAGGAAGTCCAGGACAGAAAGAGATGAAGTTCCTAAGACGGTCAAAGAGGAACTGACAGAAGGACTTAACTTTCGGTGTGTCTTTAAGAGGGGAGAAAGGAGGACGTGTGGGAAGGAGGGGAGCAAGTGAAAGTCTCGTAGAAGTCTAAAGAAGTTGTGGTTTTTTGCTGCACAAGATGACAAGACACATTAGACAAATTCCTTGTCCAGGAAGGAGACGAAGAGAGAGAATTATGGGCTGGAGAAAGTTGAGAAAGATGAATATGCGTTTTGTGCGGTTGGCCTGGACCACCACCGCCGACACAGCTGCACTTGGACAAGGTGAGGGGGAAAGTGGAAGACAATTCTGAGCCAGCATGGATTTTGAGTGAAAGTGATGATGTTCCCAGAGAATCTCATGCAAAAGGCAAAAGGACATGCGTTGGGTGCAAAGGATTCATATTACTTTCTACTCACTAAGTGAAACTGAATGTGGAAACTGCCGATGTGTATTGTGCATAGGATTCTCGCATTGCTTGTACACACACAGACACATATATATATATACCTACGCCTTTTTTTGTTCCCTGAAAATACAGTCTTTTTATCTCGGAAACACGTAAGAAAGGGAGAGTTTAACAAGAAGAAGTTATTTCTCCGTTTGGCCTCTGTGTGAACTGACGACGACCCACCTGGGCTTTGTAACTTTTTACTTCTCTACCCTTTTGCTTTATTCTCTCTCAGGTTTCGTCATAATTCACAATCATTTCTCTTTCGAATCCCTTCTGGATTTAGTGAGTGTGAGAGGAGTGAGTGTGTGGAGATGTGAGTGACACAACGTGTAGTTGTCGAGTCTACACATGAAAGTAAACGGTGGTATCCTTCTTCTTGGACTACGAACAGCGGAATCAAGTCTTCTTATCGATTAGCATGTGGCAACTCGCAAATGTAGAGGGATTTGTTTGAAAGCGTCTCCAGTAGTTCCTTCTTGCTTTCTCCAAAATTTTTATTTCTCTACTTACTTTCTATTGAATCACACGGAGAGATCCAATTTCATGTTCTTTCATGTAAAAAAGCACAGATGCGTTGGTGGCTAAATGAAACAAGTTTCCTACACTCGCGTGTGTTTAAGTGTGTAAGCGAACGCGTATTTTATTCTGTAATTAGATTAATAACAATTGTAGTTTTGCAAGACACCAAGAGTTCTTTTATGACCCTTGGGGTGTGAAATGGAAACACTTTGAGTGTTCGTTGGGATGGTGGAGATGTAATAACGGGAGATGTGGAATATGAAATGTGCAATAAATGGGGTAAATGAAAAGTTAGGCGATTTTGGAGCAGCGACAGAGACTGTTACTGACTAGCCTTAAGTCTGAAGGGTGTGAGGAACTGTGATGATGACTCCATAGGCACTTCTTCAGGGTTGTTCTCATGTAATTTGGGCAAAAGACTTGTGTGTGTGTGTGAATATACCCGGCGTTTTGTCATGGTCAAGTGACTGTGAAGAAACAAGCCATTGAATGGTGTGAGAGTAACCAACCAGCCTTCACTTTCTCTCTCGAATGGAAGATGAGGGTATCATAAAATGAGTATTTTTATGGGCATCGTAAGATTCGAAATAAGATTTTGACGCAGAGAAATCGTTCCACATAAAACAGTCTTGGTAATGACTCTCTCTTTTATACGGACTTTCGTGTGTGACATCCTCGCTTAGGGTAGAATGTTAGATAAATGTGGCTGTGCAGACTTGAGGACTTGATACTCGATCAATTTATGTGGGAACCTACTTCTCTACCGCAAACACAGATGAGATGTAAACCTATAATATTTGTTATTATTTATACAACCATACAGGCAAGAGGAAACTGCCTATTACTCTTGATACGATAGAAAAGATGAAGTTCTATGTCGTTATTTCTCTAGAAATTATTATTGGCCTGTAGTCTGTCCCTCTATGTTTTGGTGTATTGCGGTGGAAAGGGAATCTCAAATTATGTACATTTGTCCTAGTCTCTTCCGTTATTTATTGATAGTGTATTTTTATATGAATTTCCACATTATAATTTGGTACATCTGGATGCGATATGCGACGCAGTTCTAGGAATGATCATGTCTTATCAAAAGTAGAAGCTAAGATGTGCAAGTCACAAGCTAGATACATCCAAGATCTAGCATCACTTAAAGGAAATCTGAAGAGTGCATGGAAAGGATAGTTGGTAGTTGATAGGTTCTGCAGAGGAGTCGGAAGGAATTTTGACGGAATTCAAAGGAGAAAGCAGAAGAAGGGCAACCGGAACGGGCAACGCTTAACGTTCGTTCAAAGAAATGAGTGGAAGTGACGTGGCCCTGCTGCTGCTGTAATGTAGCTATTTATGAGTTCCTATTCTCCAAGACGAAAGTCAGGAGTTGTGTGTGTGCATAACAAAGAACGATAAAATTACTTTCCTCTTATTTGTTTGCAAGCAGTCTAAAGCCTCGAAGAGGAAAGGAAATGATCGGGTGACTTTTAATTCGAGTTGCTGTTGCAGTAGTCTCCAGCAGTCTCCAAGTGGTACAGCTGGATATTAATGGTTATGGCTGAAGTCTTGTGTGTACTTTGCAGTTTGGCTTTTTACTCGAAAACTCTTCTTGTTTTACACGATTTCTGTGGTGGGTACTACACAATATTACATAAGGCTAATTAATTTAATCTTAGTACATTTACATTATTCCTATCGTATTCCTATTTCTACCCAGCTTCGGCAGGCTTGGACTTAAATACTAGCCTTCTGAGGTTTTCGAGTATGAACTAAACCTAATGTGATTTGGCATACGCACCTGGTTTAACATCTGATGGACTAGGATTATTGTTAGCAGCAAACTTGTTATGCTGCTCAAGTGAGTGAGTTGCAATCAAAATCTTGAGAATGCACTTGGACGAAATCTCATACTTGTTTTTGTCTGTGAATACTCCGAAATTTTCTCCGAACTGTACTTTGAATGAATATAAGTAGAACCACCAGACCCTGAAGAACTGTGCTGTTTTCTTTCTTTACGCACTCGTTTGTAGTACTTAACTACCTCCTCTTCATAACCCCCAGCAGATGTCCGATGCTTTACAAACCTTCTCGTAACTATCTCCTCATTTTGTTCACTCGTATATGTGTATTGGGTCCATCCTCTTCCACCATTTTCTCTCTTGTAACTCTGTCTGCTTTTAAAAGTATTCAGCAGCCTTTCCACTTCTTCAGGAGTCAACTCAATGTAATCAAACCCGTCTGAGTTATCTAGCGATCCAACTTCTACCCAACCATCTCCTACAGTACTTCCGTAAATTCCACTGTTCCTTTGGCTTGACGCTGAAAGGCTATTAAATTTTGATGACTCTGAATTGCTTCCAAATTTCGATGACTCGGGTTTGCTTCCGAATTTAAATGACTCGGGTTTGCTTCCGAATTTCGATGACTCGGATTTGCTTCCGAATTTCGATGACTCGGGTTTGCTTCCGAATTTCATTGAATCTAAATAGCTTCCGGATTTCGATGACTCGTAATTATTATCTGAAGATCTTTCAAACCCTGATGATCCAGAAGAGCCTGACGAAGGCCTTGCGACTCCTGACGACGCAGATCCTGGAAATGCTGACGACACAGGAGAGCTTGTTAACACTGGCATTCCTGGAAACCATACAACAAGAAAACAAATAATAACCAGAGGGAACCTTCTATATGAAGAAAAATCGGGTTTTGTTTTACGAATCGATCACTTCTTGAGGATCGTCAGATTTTTCTACCCTACCTGAGCGAAATTTTTTAGGACTTTGTTCTGAAAGTGTCTCCGAACTTTGCTGATCAACATCCCTTCTGGAATTTTCACTTTGAATTCGAATTTCCGCATCATTTTCTCTGTTGCGAATAATAGGACCGTCGTTGTCGTTCCCATCATCTAAATTTCCAGTTAAACTATTTTCATCAGGTTCTGTTTCATAGTCATTCGGCCCCGAGCTGGCCGTCTCTGTACTGTCTATATTTCCAAAGAAGGAGAATTATTTAATCTTCATGCTTTCAAGATACATCAACAGTTAACAGATGGTTACGCAAGATTTGCTGGTACTACTTGTGTTTTTACTATTTGGTATTTATTTGACGACCTAGATCATGTAAGCTATGCCTGGCAGAGACAGACCGGCATGCATAATGATTTATGCATGAATTGAATACTGAATACTCACCAATAGATGACGACGAATAGCCGATATTCTTTCCATTCGCTTCAGATTCGGTAGAAGACAACTCAGAAGACACGTCTGTCGAGGGCAACTTTACGGATGAATATACCTGCCAGTCGGATCCATCGCTGCGAGCAAAGTTGGAACCAGAATTATTTGCATCATTAGCATCTGCTTGTGAGTCTGGGGTTTCAATAATTCGAGTTCCAGAAGGCTGGGCTGCCTTTTGACTGTTAGTTTGCGAGTCTGAGGTTTCAATAATACGACTTCCAGAAGGCTGTACTGCCTTTTGAATATTGGTTTGCGAGTCTGATCTTTCAATAATACGACTTCCAGAAGACTGTGCTGACTTTTGATTATTAGTTTGCGAGTCTGAGGTTTCAATAATACGACTTCCAGAAGGCTGTGCTGTCTTTTGAATATTGGTTTGCGAGTCTGATCTTTCAATAAAACGACTTCCAGAAGACTGTGCTGACTTTTGACTATTAGTTTGCGAGTCTGAGGTTTCAATAATACGACTTCCAGAAGGCTGTGCTGTCTTTTGATTATTAGTTTGCGAGTCTGAGGTTTCAATAATACGATTTCCAGAAGACTGTGCTGACTTTTGATTATTAGTTTGCGAGTCTGAGGTTTCAATAATACGACTTCCAGAAGGCTGTGCTGTCTTTTGATTATTAGTTTGCGAG
>JAQGAC010000089.1:0-50119 GCA_034696585.1 Isotomurus maculatus | reverse complement strand
CAGCAGCAGCGTCAAGTTTAGATGAGATATCAGATCCGATGGTTGGGTTATCTCCGTTGGCAATTCGTTTGACTTCCTTCATGGTGGTTCCGACAAGTTCTCGGAGTTCCTGGACCTTTGCAGCAACAATGGTGTAGTCAGCCATTGGGGTAACAACTGAAAATCAGGAAAGTTTGTTAGTACTTGATATTTATTTTTTCCTCAGGTTTCTTTGCAGTTTGGAAGGTTTAAAAACTCACCTGGCCTTGCGTAAACACCAATTGCCAAAGCGGCAATGATTGCGAGTACGAATTTCATTGTTAGGCTGTGAAGATGAAGGAAGATTCGAAGGGAGCTGAGACCGTTGAATGTGCTTATCCACCGGCCGTCTTTCCTATTTATATGAATCTCTTGTCGTCGTGAGGATTGCTCTTTGCACACCCTGTCAAGATAAGGTGGTGAGGGTGAGAGATTAATCGTACGTTGTAAATTACGCAAACAAAGTCAGCCACCAGGCATAGTGGGGCGAAAAAATCCGGAGATAAGTTTCAACCATCTGAATTAGGTCGATAACTACGTACAACAACTGAACATGTGTGCATCACGTAGCATAAGGTGGGTTGGAGTGGAGCGTTCTTGAAGTTACACGCCCGTTAACACTCCCTGCTCCCTCCCATATTTTACGCAAACCGTTGTAGAATAGCATAAACCCACCAAGTATATTATCTTCAGTTAAATGCTTCCAGAAATTTCAGTTAAAAATGACGCATAGGCTTATTTCTATCGTTCATGTTCGTGCCTTGATTTCAACAGTGCATTTTTCGTATTTAGTTATTGTACTGATTGAGGGTTTGAGACTTGAGATGCATGAGAACATTCTCCTCATCACCTCCTTGGAAAGTATTGGCTATTGCAACCTTTCGGCTGGATATAATTATTTTGATTGTCAGCTTCGAATATTCCGAATGTTATAAGCAATAATTAGTATGAAAAACAACTTGAGGAATACGTACAGTAATAATTCATAATCACATTGATTGGTTGATGTTTCAACCTGACGCAAATCGTCCTATGATCAATTATCGAGATAAAAAATTTATTCTTATCTTATTATGCTTTACACAAATGTTTGGTGTTGTAAAATTATCTTACTAAAAGGTGATTTAATTATATTCGTAATAATCTGAATACAAGATTAATATTGTATTATTATACATTTTACGTGACACAGTTGAGTTTAAAATATGCAATACGTGTAGACTTCATTTTCTTAGTTGGAATTGCTATCTTTCGAATAGTTCAACCTGGACACTTGAAATCGGATGCCTTCAGGGTTCGTAGGTTCTGGTTGTTGGAAACGATAAGCTGGACGAACTTTTGGGGCGGATTTGCTTGAACTCAACTTGTCTTGTGGGGATATTACTTGCGTGCGGGCTTCAAATTCTGGGTTTCCATTTGGAACCCACCAGGAAGACTCCGGAGACTTCTCATCTCTCTTGGTAGAATTCGTTATTTCAGGTCCTTCAACATTTTTTGGTGGATCGTTCGAAGAAGATTCTTTCGCTGTTTGGTTAGTATTTGACGTTGATGAATCTGAAGATACGCCTGACGAAGAAGGCATCGATTTGTCTGGGAGATTCGCAACAATTCCTTGGAAGATAGATGAATGAGCTTGTCTAATGAACAAAATGAATGGCTTGTTTAACGTTAGGTTTTGAATCCGATGTTCTATCAGTCCACTCAAAGGAACGAGGAAACTTGCAGTTGCAGCTCCAGCTTCGGTTCCATCTTCGTCTACATTCACTACCGTCTTATGAACGAGATCACTGAGGTACAAAGGAACGGAAATGTTAGTCTCAGTAGCATCAACTAATCCCGTGAGATTACATTCTCCCTGGGAAAATATTGAGGTCAATCCAGCCTACATTTAAGGGGAATCCCAAAAATTTAGTTTGCACTAGATATTTCAGGTATAGAACAAGCATACAAGATATTTTCAACCTGTTGTAGGGCTGACTTGATTGGCACTTCAGATTCAATCTTGAACTTTGGAATATAAATGTCCAGCTCCGTTGGTTCCAATCTCTCAATAAGTTGACTGATTTTGGTGCCTTTCGAAGTGAGATGCGAGAACAAGGTTGGCAAGAACGATGAATTCTCAGGAATAATAAAAACTAGCTTCGTGTCACTATGAATATATCCCAGTTTAAGCATTTCAAAGGTCTGTCCGTCTTCATCATAAAATTTAGCATAGTCTTGAGTACTCCTTTGGAACATCATATCAACGGTGGAGCTCTTGTCAACTCCATAAAAAATCCGAGAGTCTGTGTTCGCCGGGTTGAATTGAGACCTCCATGTCCCCTGCATTTAAAATAAATCCATCAAAGCTCATGTCATGGAACGAGTTACACCAACTGTTACAATTCACTTCAATTCAGATATCCAGAAGCATATTTGACTTGTGCATTAAACACTGGGCTATGCTATTTGCACTCATAAAGCTAAAAATACCACAAACAAATGAAGCAATCGCCTTATGAAAGGCAGTTATTGCGATGTTGACTGAAGATTTACAATAAGATAAGCTGTCAAGGTTTAGAATGATGCAATAAACTATTAAAGCTGCAGCATTTCAGTATTTATAAGCTCTTGTACTTTGCCCGGACGAAAATAGGTGCGTTTAATTTGATGGGCATAAAATGAATTTAAACTATGTGAATTGTTAAAGATACGATTAAGTCGCATTATTTACTTTTACCATCATTATGTAATTACCTTAAACTGAACGGCATTTACGAGCACGAGCTTAGCGTCCGCTGCTAACTGTTCGCTTCGAACAATCTCTGAAATAAGGCCATCGGTAGTCTTGTTAACCCACTTGTTAACTTCAATCACGGACTTCTCTAGCTGGGAAAAGTCCAGCCGAGATATGTTCAGGTTTCCAACAACATCAGGTTGAGTGTGCCTAGTGGATATTTTCTCTGAGAAAACTTTACTAAGCTTGAATTGATCAGAGATGAAGAGTCCTGTAGCAATGTTGAGACCGTAAGAGGAAGACGATGACTTGTTGTGGGCTCCTGTAAAGTTAACATCATTCTTCAAGGAAGGTTCCAGGAAATCACGCAGTTCTTTTTCAGTTTTTCCACCAGCCCCTTCCAGCAGGATGGATAAGGCGGAATAGACGCTTAAGGGAGACCACACTAACGTTGTCACTGGGCCCTTCAAAGCATCGTCGGCAGAAGTAAATAGATACTGTAAATGGAGTAAGAAGATAAATTAATTGACGTTTATCAATCAAACTGTATTTAATGTACATAATCCTATTTACGTTTGTTTGGATTTTTTCTTACTTTGTTTAATTTCGATGAAAATTGGGTGACTGTTGTGGCTGATTCCGACTGGGTGTGGATACAGGATGAGATAAGAAGCGCACCAACAAAAATGCACTGATAACGAAGCATTGTGTGTCTTGTTTCAGTCACGATTTAAAATTATTTTAAAACAGACTGACTAATTTCTTCTCAGATGTCCGATATTTTGTTTATTCAGCAGTCACTGATACAATGAAGCTGATGATATGAAGGATTGTTAGATTTGAGAAATGAGCTTCTTGCACATTCCCCATTCAGTGATGCTCTATTGTTAGAAACTAGAGAAAATGGTCCGTTCTTAAGAATGTAAGATATTGAGAAGTGATAGTATGATAGTGATAAGGTAGCTTAATGACAGGGTAGTTTACACATTTTCCCATTAGTATCGAACTATCGGCCTTTCTAAATTTGTGTGTGGTATTCTAGGTTCCATCCTTTACGGACGCGTAACCAAAATTGTCAATGTTGCTTTGCCACATGTATGAAATAATGAAATGCACCCAGGAAATTCCATTTATCTGTTCCATTTTCATTTTACTTGTAGATTTTCCACACATGTGCATTTGAAATGTGGGAACCATTTTTACTAGTGACTGAAACAACTGAAACTGCCGCATACGTGTAATATGACTAATTTCTGATCTGACGATTAATTACTTAATCTATAATACTGCCGAAACTTAAGTACTTCAGATTAGAGCTCGAACCATGCAACGCTCAAAGATTCCGTGCGCAACAAGCAGAGTAAAAGTAATTCTCATGTTCTCAAGTATTTTCAGGTGGATGTGCATAATTGATAAACAAATTTGAACGAATGATAATGGAACACTTGACAAGAGGAAACTGACACAGAGAATTATTAATTTGCCAACCAGGTGATTTATTGTCATCGTTAACCTTAAAACATTCAGTTCGTAGATGAGAGTGAATGCTGGATTATTTATATTACACTTCAACTTTAGTAACATTGTAACTTGACGGGATAACAGAAAATATTAAGGATTAAAGCGTAGCCTTTGATTGTACAGTGCGATTACGTTTACGTATTGGTACTCATGAAATAATATTATAATATTATACTGGTATAATTATCACAAGGAACTTGTCTCGATCTGACCTTTTTAAACATTCTTAAGACACAATTAATGCTTGCACATCAGTGATATGTCCTCTGCAATCTACGACGTGCTTTGATCTTTCTACAATCATTCATATAGCTTCTTAGCTTAATAAACTTACTCCCAAAACCTCTTAATCCTATGCATAAACTGTTCACTCCTTTCCTTACTCTTAAAAACAACTACAGTGTGATTTCCTAGGTATTCTATGTTAACTCCACTCGCTGCATTTGGTTTGATGGTCGCTGCATTCAATAAGCTCTTAATGGAAGGGAGGGAGACTCCTTCCAGTTTTAGTTGAAACCTCCCAGTACCACTGGAGAGAGCTGGACTCTCACAGAAAGTTTTGGCTAACAATGACATTTGACTTTGATCGAATAATCCCCAAGAAAAGTCTGAAATATTCTTCAAATGCATTAGCAAGCTGGAAACAAGGGTACAGTCGATTCTTCGTGGACTGTTATTTGTTCCACTCCCTCCTCCATTAGTGTTCCCATTGGAACTTCCAGTTCCTGCGACTGGTGCATCACAAGTTATTGCACAGTTGTCCATTGTAAGACCGCACAGCGTGCCAGATAATGGATTCAAACACTTCCCTATCTCTTTACATGCTTTGTCATTGCTGAGTCTCATCTTCCAGTTCTTCACAACAAGAGTTTGTAGCTTCGGCAAATGTTGGCCTACTAATTTGAACGTCTTCAGGACAGTCTTTTCATCCAAGTGGCTCTGAGTTCCCAAAGGACCTTCGTTCTTGTCCAGGCTGATGTCCAAATATGTAATTTTGCCTTTGTCCAGTAAAGGAAGGAGTTGTACAATGACTTCATGACTTTTCCACGTCTGCTTGCTTTTCCTCATTTCCACTTGAATCCCACCGAGTCTCAAGAACCCTAATTCTGGGCATAGTCTCTTCTCAACTCCATTCTGCTCAAGTTGTTGTACTCCTGGGCTGTGGTGTCCTTTTCCAAGACTTAATGTGGACCCAGAGAAAAACAAAGACCCCTTCGGCTTCAGATTACTCGATAGCTTCAAATCTTTCGACGATTTTCTCAAAGTCGACGACACCGAATTACTTCGTGACGATGAGGGTGGAGCATTCGGAGTAGTTGGAGTGCCAGGAGGTACAGGACTTTTAGCGGACCTGTTAAAAGTCCCATTCATTGCAGAGGGTGAAGTCTGATTCACATGAATCCTAACTGATGTCAAATCCAAGTCTTGCAGTGTTGACGAGGCAAAAAGTGACTCGAGACATTCCAATGACCGTTCCTCCTGCAAAAAACACAAAAACATTGGGTTATTACCATACCGAGTGTTGTGAAGCATGAAATTAGGTTTCATTTGCAGACAAGCTAAGGCACGAACTCTTATTCACATCTCTCATCACCATTATCTAAATTGCAAACCGGAGACAAGCCAAGAGACTCAAGACTTCAAGATTTCAAGAGTCGCACAAAAAAGTGAGAAATGACGGAAGTTGATCTGACAGAGGAAACATCGCATCTGTTCCAAATAAACAATTTAATTCCATCATTTGGCACCATCTGACTGTCTTACATAATGGAGCCCTGCCTGTCGCCTTCTGTGGTTTTAAGATAAGCTCCAAGTGATTTAATGCCAATCATGTATCATTCAATGAACTAAATCTTTATCCTCACACAATCCAAATTATTATCGACACTCGCAATCACTCTAAACTCTAAATGCATTCAAATATTCTGACAGCACACACATCCATACACGCATGAAAACCATCTTATACCCGTCTTAATAGTTTTGTTGATTTATTTCAACCCTCTCAAAGCAGAATACAAATACTGTAAAGCTCCAACGTGCTTTGATGTTTTGGCATTTTAATCTGCGAATAATTCACATTCAAATGAAAAGAAAATAGCTTTTTCATTTTTTGTCCCTGACGCACTTAGGAAACTTTGTTATTCCTGCCATTTCATCACCACTCAGATAACGAGCAAGCAAGTGTGTTACGTGCTTTAAATACTGCGTAAAGGGGAGGTTGCTGCTGCTGGTCCTAAATTCTAAACTGGCGAGAAGTTAAACAAAAAATCATATTTCTCAGGATGATCGCCATGAGACAATATGCCAGGAGCAAACTTTCCTCTCTCCTTCTCATAAGATGGGAATGTGAAGTGTTCAACCACAAAATTAACATCACAGAGTTGAATAATATTGCATTTATATACTAAAAGCTACGCTGCTGCAACTCTTGAAACTGAAAGATATGAACACAATGACAGGATAAGATGACCACATTTATCATCCAAGTACCTAACTGCATTCCCACCTCTTTTCTCTCCCTGATTTACATGTCCATTCCATCCTACAGAACACTGCATACAATTAACTACACATTTTCCCCTTATGATTATCGTGATCGTCATTTGGGTCTCAGATATTCTTGCTAAAACTGACACTTACATGACAAAGAATAGTCCTTAGTTTTCACCATTTACGTCCTTCTTCACATATTCACATTCCATCATTAAATTCAAATGCACCTAAACTTGTTTTAATATATTCGCTTCACCGAAATGAATAAAGGATGATTTTGTAAAACGAACGTATAATTTATCGTTGTGTTTTTGTCCAGAGAAAGCTATTACCATTTTAGGACGACGAACAACAAGTACCTGGACTTGTAAATGTAAAGCAGTTAAATGTTATAGAAGCTCCAGTCATTCATTACACATTTATGAAGAAACCAGAAGGTCTTATGCGAACTCCTTTCTTGGTAGAAGGGAATTTTAATGACTATTTAATTCTCTCTCACTGTTGAATGAATCTGGCAATAAAATGGTTTACTCCAAATTATCATTTACTGTTGCACAGTTGACTGTACTCATCTCTTTCACAGATATTTTATTGTGCTCATTTCTATTTTTTGCACGCGTTTTTGTATGAATCCTTCTTACTTTGGATGTTGGATGACGACAATGATATTGTGATGAGATAAGCACGTCGGAAGCTTTATGAAATACATTCTCACATCTCTGTGAGTCATGAACAAGAATGCAGAAGCAATATAGTAATCTTAATAAATTGATAGTGACTTGAAAAAGTGAGAGAATAATGGAAAGAAAAGAGAGCAACAATCAGAATCCAAATTATTATCAGATTCACGACCCATCATTAATTCACTCAGTTCTAGCCTCATTAAATGTGTTATCGTTTCGTACTCATCTGTTGCATAAGTCGTGGGATGTTCTTATCAGTATCAGCAATGATTTCGAATGAAGAAAGGAAACGAATAAAGTTGAGGGAATAACTCACCTCGATGTAAATGGTCCATCCTTGAATGGCAAGCAACCTCAACGAAGTGTTTTTGGCGAGTGAATTGGCTGCAAGTTGAAGAGCATCGTCGCCCATTACCACGTGAGGAGATGAGAGATCCAACATCTTCAGACTTTTATTCTCCTGAAGTCCCAACAGAACTGGGAGCACGTCACACAACTTCATCCCTTCCATTCGCAAGGAATCCAAACAATTCATCTTCCTTATTGTCTCGCCAAGGCAAATCACATCTTCCCAATTCATCACACATTTAGAAAGATTTAAACTAGTCAAGTGCCACAGATTGTCTTGATGATTAGGAACGCTTCTTAGGACTGTGAATATCTCGTGGAATCCATCCACTTCGTGGTTCTCTCGATCACAGATTGGCAAAGGGAGAAAGTTTCTTTGGAATAACACCGAGTCCGAATTCCTCAGCTTGTTGGGTTCTGCTTCAGTTCCCGAGAAACATCCGCTACTGCTGCCTCCGCTCCCTGGGCTTATTGCACCGGTCCCACTCATGAATCTCGTCGTATTGTTAGACGATGAGATGGATGACGTAAGAAGGAGGCTTTGAGAAGTATTGTGAGGTCCGTGGAGAGACCCTTTTTTCCTTCGGATCGACGGGGACTTGATACTTCCATTGCCACCCCGAGGAAGCGAACTGAATCCAGCTCCACCTCCAAGTTTACTGCCCATCATTGGAGCTGCATGAAGCAGAGGGTTCAGTAGAGGAAATGGTTCCAACACTACTTGACTTTCTTCCTCGACACTGTTGGATCTCCAGGCACCTGCAAGACTCAGTGAGACAAGTGGCTTATCTCTGAGGAGGTCTGCTAATGCACGGAACCCATCTGGTCCACAGCCTAAATGCGGTAGGTGAAGAACTTCCAGATATTCATGGCATTTTATGAATGAAACGAGCTGAATGACTTGTCCGGATGTGAGGTCCATGTCCAACACGAGTTTCTTTAGAGGTGAGCCTTTACTGAGGGCCAAGCAAAGGGCATCAACTACAGGTTGGAATCTCATGTGTTCTTTGTCTTCTAAGCATGTCATAGTTATTTCTAGACACTTGAGCTTCTTCTCACACAGCAGGCGAAGTAACTGGCCACATATTAAATTAACTTCCACAGGGTTCCAGTCACTGCCAGGAATACTTGAGAACTTGACTGACGTGATACTTTCATTGTGGCAGAGTCCTTCGGTTATTCGAGATAACGAGTGACCAGGTCGAATAAGAATTTCTGCAGTTTCGAAAGGACAATGAAGACTTGAAATGACTTGTTTCCATTCTGAGACCCATTCGGAGCCTACAGAGATTTGAACTTGTTTCACAGATCGAAGAATTCCACACACAGCTCTTAGGTTCGACTCGTAAAATCCTCCGGCACGAAGCAATGCCAGGAGATAATTAAGAGAAATGTCTAAAAGTGACATGGTGAGAAAAACTGAAGCAGATTTATTCTGTAGGAGTTCCATCAAGTAATGCAGCACCTGCAAAAAACAGCCATATTCAACACTTAGAATGGAATGACTACAAACATTAAGTGAGAAGTTAACGATAAGAAAAGCACAGTAGAGTTTACCTGAAATGGATTTGAGTTCAATCTAACTTGATTTTGTTGGAGGATTTCCAGCCCTGGTAAAAGTTCCAATTCACGTCGAAGAACACTCGGATAATTGACCGTCACGGCGAGATAATAGGCAGCCAAAAAACTGTTTAAAGCTGGATGAAGAAGTTTCAGAACGCATCCTGTCTTCTTGTTCACTTTTTTGCTGGTTTTGAACACACTCTTGGGTTTTGACAGCACCCCTACTTTGCAAATGTCTAAGTTTCCGCAGAACTCCATCACTTCACTTTCGTAGTAGGACACTCGATCTTCACTTAACTTGGCTAGTGCAAGTTTTCCAAAGTCTTGGAGGACTTTCTGGTACTTCGAAGGTATTGATGGGTCCTTCCCTCCATACGCGTACGATGAGGAAGCAGGCGAAGACGAAGAATTCGATGCTGAGTCACTTCCACAATTCTTAACAAGTCCATTTTGAGCTATCAACGTCCTCAGCAATGTTGCAAAGAGTTCCGCATTCGAACATGGAATGTCTCCAACCTAATTTCAGAATTAGAACTCATTACATTTCTCATCTATCATCATTATTAAACTATTATGACATATTATGCAAACTTGTGCTCGCCATACCTCTTCAAAAACTGAACAAAGTAGGACGCACATCAGTGGATTTGAGGCGAGAGTGCAAAGATCGTCTCTCTCCGAAAGAATTTCACATAGTCTTCCTTCATTTCCTGCAAACTTGCTTCCCTTGAAATATCGTCTCACACACATCTGAATTTGTGTCCAATCCATTCCACAAACCAGAAACTTTCTCGTGTTATTTCCTGGATTACAAGATCCACTCCCACCTTTAATTCGGCTGGAATTAGATCCAAGTCTTGGAGTAGACGTGACTAATATCATAGCTTGGGGGAAAGTCTGTCCATTCAATAGTTGTTCGATTTCCTTCAGGACCTCTTCTTCCATGACATCATCCAGCCCGTCCAAAATGAGTAACAGGGACGAGCCTAGAGATCCCAGGCATTTCCAAAGTGTCGATGCTTTGATTCTGCTGGCAACTGAGCGTTTTGGAATAAGCTCTTTCAGTAAAAATCGGCTCAGAGATCCTCGGACTTCTTTCAAGGGAACAAAGAATACAGTTTGGAACTCTCCGATTCTGGTGTTAAGGAGGGTAGCCGTATGATTAAACGTGTGGTAGGAAATCCATTCTTGAACCAATTTGAGACACAGCAGCGTCTTTCCACTTCCACTTTCACCTTCGACCCAAAAGGCTTTTGACGAGAAGGACTCTGCCTCTTCAGCCTGTAGCAAAAATGTATGGAAAATCCATAAGTAATTTAAGAATTGGGAATCTTTCCAAATTTTTTACTTAGTTTTAATCTAAAAACCCATCCAATGCGGAATATTGAGAAATGAAGATGCGAATCGAACTTGACAGTCTTTCTTATTGAGAATCAAGAACCCCGTAGAGTTTCTCTCTGTACAAGGATGCAGCGTGAATCTCCTGAGGTCATAAATCATAAACGAAAGACCACAAAGACTCGCCTCTCCTACAGACTCGCATCTTCTTTCGTCTTTTCATATTCAAATGACCTCAAGAGATTCACGACGACGCTAACACTGATTCATTCCGCAAATATTCAAAGCACCAGCAGCATAGTTCTCTTACGTTTTTGTTGAAGATTTGATGAGGCAAAATGGGCCGAAGATTGTGAGGATCATGCAGCAACGACGACGTGGAGTTAGTCCCATGCCTCAGATCCAAGGATGAGTTAAGCAGAGCTTTCTTCGCACTCGATGTAGTAGCATAAATGGACTTGTCTGATGTTGGGAGGACTTGGTAAACTAATGGAAACACTTCATCTAATTCAGTTCCACCCATGTGGGTTTTATACCACGTTGGAGCCTCCAGGTATTCTTCCAGCATCCCTCGATATCTGTGAAACAATCGTGTGAAGTCATTCTCAATGAACTTTTATTGCTTTAACAATCAGGATGTACACACACGAACTACGAACAACTCTCAAATGAATTGGAATGACGCATCCTCGTTAAAAAACAATAGTCATTTTGTAGGCTAAATGGTGATTTTGACAATTACAAGAAGCATGATTGAAATTGCTTCTTAGCGAGAGAGATGAAAAAATTAAGCCGTGCCAAATAAGGGCACAGATGAATGTCTTTTGTGATAATCAAAGGTGAAACAAAAAGCAATTACGCATTCTAGTACCTCACCTACCTTTCTATTTGGCTTGGATCGAATACTAATTAAATAAGCTATCTCCCAAAACACTAATGATTTTATGTCCAATAAATAAATGTTTATGAGTGAATTTACAAAAGAAGACAAGCAGACAACTCAACGCGATTGAACGGAGGGGAGAAGTCTTTAAATTACAGTTTAGCAATGAGATGGGATAGTTAAAATATTCCTAAATAAGTCTACTATAAGGAATTACTTTTCTAGTTGTATAATGATCATACTTTACACTGCAGGGCAGTAAATTGTTAAAAGTCAGTAGCCATGTTCAACAATCATGACAGATGACCATTGACCATAGGCAAAGGGATGAGAGAGTGTTTAGAATTCTACTAGTGTGTCCTCTCAAAGACATCTACAAAAGTAACAATCCCTAATCACGCAACGCAACAATGGAGCGTGTAATAATGGACCATGTTTGTCCATTGCGACCATTAGATGCAATTAACTTTGACGAAGAAGGTGAGTTCTTTCGGCACTCTCTGCATTGTCAATAATAAATCAAAGTCTCTAGCAAAAACTCCCCTTTAAGTGTGTGCACTCAAGCAAAAAGATATTTTGCTTCCTGGAACAAATCCATTTGAGAGATTCATGCAAAAAATCCTTAAGATTTAAAGCTCATGGCTTCTCTTAAGCTCGACTTACTCCTGACTTAATGTGCTTGTGATATTAACACTGATTTATTGTATGGTTAGCTTAATTTGAATTTCTCACCTGGACACGAGGGCTTGCTGAAGGAACGGTATGAAGTTGGCTGAGGAATCTCGGTTGCTGTCGACCATGTTGTTTTGTTGTGGGGATGTTGGTGACCTACCCCATGACCTTAAGGAACCAGATCGACCTGAGAACAACCTCCCATTCGGTCCAACGATTGGCTGACTCTTCGTGTGACTTAGGGATGGTGGATTCTACACAGACAAAGAATTAACAAATCATGATTTCGATCCTTGCACAAAAGAATTGAGGAAAATGTACATTCCAAATTCCAATTCAAAAACAGACAATTTAAGTCGTGACGTGCCTTAAAATCTCAAATGAAATTGACACTTCCGGTTATCGCATTTGTACGAATGGTCGTGTTGATTCGTGTATCGCTGTGAGTTTTAATTTCGTAACACAAACAACAGCTTAGTCACTATGTTCTGTGGACACGACAGTCGACAGTTGACGAGCTATGTGTAAACCCTTCCTATTCAACATATACGTATATTATTGTGTATCAAACCAAGTTGAAGGACAAATAAATAAATATTTGATTGTGAAATGTGTTTTTCTGTTGCAGAAACACATTTGAAATGATGATCAAAAATGTTAACCACCTCATTTATCATCGCCAAACAAAAAAGAACCGCAAACTAACTTTAAATAAAGACTTAGGCTTCTATTCCTCTTGTAAAAATCCATTTACTTGTGCAAACTGTAATCAGTCGGGAAGGAGTCAGCATTCAGGATGAGAGACAGACTTTTACACTAATTTAGTATGAAAATATTATTTCTATTGTAAACGACTGTTGTGTATGCGTCTGTTCCACCTGGCTGGATTCCTTCCACGAACAGTGATCATCTGCCATGCCATTTTACTTGGTAGTGTAATAAAAAAATTCATCTTTCTCTCTGAGAATAATGAGACTCAGTTGTTGCAATATGAAATTGATTCAATTGTGAACATATGAACAAAGCTCTCTCTCAAACTTACTAGCGAACAAAGAACGAAAGAATAGCAGAAAGCAATCGAGTATTTCTTATACATTTTCTATACCTTCCGTCGTTCGTGGAAGAACTTTTACAAGTCTCTCTCACTAAATAACTTTGTAGATAATAATACACTTCATGCATTTTATTTTTAGGGCAAGTCTCTCTTTTACTTTTCGCGTGGTCTCATTCCGTCGTCGTACCAAGTACCAAACCAAATTAGGGAAATGAGAGTAAGTTTTTCCTTTTTTAAAGAATTCAATGAAATATGCCACAATTTGTGAAATTTTATATGCTGCTTGAGTTTGAATAATTCAGCTAAATGATTATTAAATCGAGACAAACCATATAAAGAGAAAAATGTCTACGGTGTTCTTACTTTTATTGGATATGATATCGTGACTCCGTGGGAATCGCGTAGATTTCTTGGCAGAATTCACGGGTCTCAACAAGCGATAAGTACTCACACACTAAGTCACTTCATCACAAACTATGAACTAGCGAATATTTCCACCAACACACGACTTTAATGCAAGAGTAACAATCAGTCAGGATTTTAACGTCTTCTCAACTAGCAAAGTAAATGGCTCATGAGATGTGTGTCAAATTGTCCATAAAAAGTTCCTTTTACTGAGTTGTAAAGTTCTCCGTGTGCTCATGTAAATTGAAAAATAGATCTCCGTACTCTTCTTCCTTCACACAGCCATCTGTACTTCATAATAATTCACTATTTTACAACCGAATCAAACGATTAGACCAAACTTGTCGTAAACTGCATCCGGAGGAGGACTGCAGTCCCAAACTACTGTTGACTGTTGACTATGTATAGTGTTATCTCTCTACGGATTCAACTCTCTGAAAAGTCTCAGCAAGGAAGTAAATATCACACACAACTCGCTTTGCTTGTCTTGTCTCTAATGTAAACTTTCCGAGGACCAAAATAGCAATCCAAAAAGCACTCTCTTGAGTTTTTTCCAAGCAGCAGGCGATATTGGACCCCCCCTCTTATTTAGCCAAGAATCTCAATTTGATTTAAAGTATGATGGCAACACACCTATATTGAACCCACGCTTGTTCCAGCCACAATTCAAATTACATGATGATGTCGCAATCCACTTTAACTCTGGTATGCATGTGTTGTGTACACACTCACCTATTAAACTTTGCACAACAACTCAAGAGAAAAGTTAATAAATAATAGAGGTTTAGAGGTTTAAATAACCACCAGACTTGGAACCACAGAGTGAACCAATTAAACTCTACTGAGCAGGAATTCGAGGATTAATGCCCACAAAATGCTAACCAATAATGAACTTAAAATGCTAGTTGGGATTTTTTGATAGTATGGACAGGGCTGAGCACTGAACACAGTTAAGCACGACTTACTTATTTATTCTAATCTCCGGACAACATCCTATCCAGCCTTAAAAGTGAATGTTTCACTTCCTGCAAAACCCTCACAGTTGTGAACTGTGCACAGCCTTCACACGCTAATAAGAATGAGTATTTATAAGTGTGAAATGGAATTTTAGATAAGGCCTTAATATAAAGCCGTACAAATGAAACTTGCACGAGTCGCACAAAGTGACTAATCAGTGTGGAATTGCAATAGACACGAATGATACTAAACCTGCTCGTAATATGTAATAACCGTCTTATATTAAATTGAAATATCAAACTTCTTTCAGCTCACAACACATTACATGTTATTCAATAAGAATATTATAATGATCGCAGATGTGTTTGCTACCTATTTTTTTTCTTGTGGACAAAGTGTACACTGTTGCGAAACGAAATATACAGCGTCATAAAGCTGTGCAGATTACACATCCGCAGATGTAAAAATGTTTTAACAAGATCACTACATTATTTATAAATATGCAAATCGTTAACTGGATGAGTCTTTCGTGTAATCTGATATTGCATTTATTAAGTTGCACACAATGTGATATGCATGCGAACAAGTGTGGCCTGCTAATGCCTTTTTATGAGCAGCGTGTGAGTCATACTCTCACACTTTTGTTGACCGTGGAGGAGACTTCTAACATTAAACTGTTCATAAATATTATTTGGTGGGCTAGACGCGAATACATACATATGAAATTAATGAGGCGTCGTCTTTCGTTTGATGAGACCCATTTCTCGTCTTGTTTTCCCAACCTATTATCATTTTAATTTGCGTTAATCTCTTAGCACATAAACTTTGACCTCAGGAGTGTCATCAGGTCATAAGTTTTAAAGATTAAAAAGAAATTAGCAAAGACTAAACACGTAACAAAAGCCACATCACCACTTTCATCTTAAAAAGTTTAGTGATTAATGACAAGCATGGTAAAAACTAGACGTGGAATGGGATCACACTTGCCTTTTCCACAAATCACAAGTGTCTACAAAGTCTGCAATGAGATGGCCATGTCCAATGTCAGAGAGTGAAAATGAGACTCTTTTAAAGCCAAATGTCAAGCAGGTCAAAACTGTCAAAGCAGTTAACGCTGAATGCGCAAAAATAGTAATGACATAACTAGATGAAATGTGACACAAGGAAGAGGTAATTTGATCTCTCGTGCGTTTGAAACCCAAGCATCTCGTCGGATCTCTGTAAACTGAAAATTGAACACACTCGCACCAGCAGAAGAAAAGTGCCGACGGAATGATCGATAACTATTGACTCTAGGCTCATCTTGAATTTATGCTAATGACAAAGAATAACCCTTGGCTGATTGATGAATTGTTTTGGCTGTGCAATGAAACTTGACTTTTAATGCTCGTGTTGACACAAGAAAGACTTTGGGAGAGACGACCTGTTGACTTTTTCATTGAACTATTGGAATTTAATCTGCTAGGGAGCTTTAATAAAAGTCCAAATCAGTTTCACGTTCGTTGTCTTACGAACACCCTAATGGGCATCGAGTCCAAATACGGGAGACGACAACAAAGTAAGTTGAATGAAATGGACAGATCGTAGGACAAGATATTTTACACAAAATGTCAATCCGCATTTGTCAATGTGAATCTTCCACACGTTAAGTCTAAGTACACATCATTTTAGTTGTCTCGTCCTCGCGATGTCCTCAGACTTGTCGTGCCTTGTTAGTTCTGCCTGCTTTTGCTTTGAAAAATAACACACATAAATGAGGAGGCTTATCTTTAAAAATCTCTTTTTCAATGTTCAACAAGGCACTCCCTTCCTCTCAGCAGAGCTCCCCTGCTTAGTGAATGTCTATCACTATTTACTGCATAAAAACTGCAGTCTACACTCTGCCAAATTTCACACTTTGCACATTGCACAGCTTGAGTTTCACAACATCCTTGTTTATTTTTGCCATACATCGTTGACGAAAAGCCACCTCTTTTTTCAACGAAAAACAGGTGGAATTCATTTTGTTTCTGAGGAAGAGGAAGCGCTCATACGTGGATTCCTAGTTCGAAGTTTCGAAGAGATTGATGATGATGATACGGCGCTCGAAGTAGTTCACGTGAAATAAATATTCTAACGCTGCTTTTGAGCGAGAACCAAGAGAGATAACCGAGCTAATTAAGCTCTACGTAAAAATGGTAAAAGCATTTGTAACGGGGCAGATCTGACATGTGGTCAAATGATGATTGGGTGCCTTAGATGGACAAATCCACTCGGACTGAGTTTTTATTCAGATACACATCAAACTGGTTCGTCAGAACCCGTGAATTCCTTCCCTTGTCTCAACCTTAACCTAATCTCCAATCACTCTCTGGCTCTGTATAAATTCTATTCTCCCAGATCTTTTGTCTACAACAGATAGTGAGAGAGATAGACATCTTTTATGGGAGATTTTATTAACTCTTACTACACAAATGCATCTTCATTCCATCCTTTATTCCCTCTCTCACTCTAATTCTAATTACATGCACCAACAATCACTAAACACCGAACAGCAGCGATACCAACTAAAGACCAGTACAATTTACATTTCTCCATAAATATTTTATGCTCCAGTGAGCCTCTCCTTTCTTTACATGCATAATCATCAGCTCACAACTATAAACATGCAATACTTCTCCAATACATTTGGAGGACCTATCGTAAATCGTAACGTTCAAATGCAATCAGAGAAATATTTTTCATGAGTTTTTCATACCTATAACTTTCAACCTACTATTGCCAGACCCTTTTGTTCCCTCGCTCAAATAATCAGACAGGAATCTGGGAAATGATTGAACAGATTTCATAACACCATTTTTCTTTCGAGTGATTGCGTGTGCAACGCTTTACAAGTGAATGAAGATAAGGAACAGAAGTTCTCTAAGAAGAGGGTGATAATTTGAGAAAAATAAGGACTCAGATTTTGGGCCCACCAACCTCGGAAGAACTCACATAGCAGTCGCCTTTCTTTCCAGTCATAATAATAATAATATCCCCATTTTCTATACAATCCAAAATCCAAAAATGTTTCCGAGATTGAGGATTTTTCTTCCCCGTCACGAAGAACCAGGGAATCTGAAACTGTGCAAGTGAAGCGATTCTAAAATCTAAATTCTACAACACTCCATTATGACTAGTAGCATAAGAGAAACAGAATTGAAAAGATGAAGAGAAGTAGCTCAAGAATGAGACGATCCAGGAGGGATGTCTTTTTGTTCCTTATTTTTTTCGCCTTGAAGTGGAGAGAACCCTTCTTTTACACTAATAACTCCCACTACCGTAAGAATAAAAGATGATCTGACCAAGATGATTAGACAACCAAGGGGAGAGGGTTGCTTGTGTTTTTTGTACCGTCTTCCAACGTTAAAAAAGCTACGTGTACACCAAATCTCAGCTTCGTCTTAAGTAGAGATGAAGTATGAACGATGTGATGGTGGAGGGAGGTGACTTGGACAATGCTGATGATTAGAAAAAGGGCCTTCAAATTCGAACCTCATAAACATCTCCAATTATAATGCTCAACATCTACAAATGTATACAAGTCTCGGTTAGTTTTGACTCTAGGAAGCTAACAACATCTCAACTGGTTTTACCCGAAAAAGACGCAATGGAATTCCGTAAGGGTCTCACATGTCATTTCCCACGGTGGTTGTTGTACCCTTCTTAATATGTGATACTTAAGAAGATGCGCTGAACTATAACTTTAAGCCTTTATGCGCGACACTGTGCACTGTGCATGTGCTTAATAATAATAACAACCCTTCTTAACGCATTCTGACAGTCCTTTCGATTATTAAGTTATTCACGAAGAGTCCTCCTCATCCGAAACACAAGGTCACAACAAAACACATCTCTCTGCATTATTTTCATGCCTCACAGAAAAGACGGACTACTTACTCACTAATTTGCATATGAATTACCGCTGCCGCTACTTAAAGAACAATTAAATTCATGATTTTACTTACGAAATAAGGGTCAAGTTGGCAGTAGACATGTTCATAGTCCTCAGGCTCAACTTGATGGTGATGATGAAGAGGAAGACTTGTAGGAGACGACGTATTACAATTGCTGGCCCCACTGCCAAGTCCCGAGCTTTCTCCGTCAGTCATGGTCATCGTGACCAATCCAATAACAGGGCTTCTCTTATTTCCAGGAGTGGACAGAATAGAGAGTTCCCTTATCATAAGTCCTTCCTCGTCATCTTCTTCAAGAACTTCAATACCCGGATCCGGGTTAACGAGATGCTGTGGGGGTGTAGGTGGATGTGCTAATGACACTATTCCACTAGACGTAGGTTCGAGTAGCAGAGAAACACTTCCACTACTCAATCCAGCCACAGATGAAGTCCTGTGTCCACCTCCAAGGGCATCTAAGATGTTATTAACACTCCCGTCGTCTTCGGTTGTCTCACCAAAATCTGAAATGTAAAAACGACAGGGATAAGAAAACCTGTGCATTACGAGGCAGAGAGAAAGAGAGCTCTCTCGAACTTGTACTTCTTTACAGTCTCACATTACGGGGATAAATGAACCATGTCTTGTTCTTGGAGTGTATTGAAAGTGCTCTGGTCGACTGAACATGTGAATTAATCCACGATTAAATTCCCACTTGGACACACACTTATTTTCTAACTACTGGTGTACTGGTGGCGTACAAACCAAGGTCACAAATTAAACTGAAACCTCAAGAAGGACAATCAAAGAGCAACGGATAGTTGGTTGATGGAATTGATCGCGGATAACTGAATATGTATACACGAGAGATGTTTTATGCAGCACTAGTGTGGTGGAAACAAGATCCACGTCTTTCTCGCGAAAGCCAAGGAGATGCTAATGATACACAGTGACTGACTGACTTCTCTGATGTAATAATGATGACTGGTGGTGATGGTGTGGTAAAGTGTGGTAATATAATGACGATCTCACTGAAGAGGGGCACACTACTTCTTCAAGAAATGGTTCATTTACATTGAGTCACTCCCCACAACAGCTTTACCCTTAAGTTGGTATACAAGTCATTCTTTCTCATGGTCTCATTATTATTATCACTGCGCTCCTTTATCCTACACTACCTTTGTGATGAGGCTAAGTGTACAACTATATAGTGTATTAGTAGTATGTGCACTCTCATTATTTTCTGTTCTATTCCATATCCTGCAAAAAACAGCGTCTTCATCTGCAATCTCATACTTTCATCAGTGTCAACAACTCTGGCCCGAACAAGTGGCTCTCCAAGGGATGCAATTTTGCTCGGCGCAGATGTAATTTGTAAATTGGGCTTGAAGCGAAAGAATGTGCAAGATGAGCATAGTAATACAATGGTGGTGGTGGTGGTCGTGGATCGTGGAGGTAGAGTGGTAACATTGGCCTGCCTATTAGCTCTTTAGCTCCTACTTTTCTGCTGACTTTGCTACTTTTCCAAGAGTAGAAAAGCTCTCAAGAAGGTAAATTGTTTGGTTCACTAAACTCGTAACAATCAAAATAATAGTAAATGCGTGTTTCAAACGAGAAGTCAAGTCAAAGTCAATCTCTGTGGTGCAATGATGCATACAAACTCTGTACAAGTCAAGTTGTCTTGCATGAAAAAGACTTATCGACAACTTGTGGATGGTGTCGTGTGGGATACAATAAAACCCGTTGCACCGGTCGACCCGTCTCGAAAAAACTTTAAACTACAATAAAGTTCATCTTTGATTACACAATCATCTTCCTCTCTTTAAAAGCCTCAGAACGACCCAACACAAACACACATGTAAGTGATGTGAGTATGTGTATGTACACCGTTCTACGGTTTCGGTGTTTTAATAACTCTCCACAAATCTCGCTCTTTTATCTTCCCATTGTTTCAAGTTTTTAGCAACTTTTAGAAAAGTTGTTTTATACAAAACAGCAGCTTTGACTAATCTCTGGTGAGACTAATCATTTTTAAAACACCGAGTCTCTCTCTTGATAAAAGACTTTCTCACGCGGAGAGAATAAGGGAATGTCGTTAATCTTTTGGGGGAACATGTGTCATAATTGCCATTTTATATGTGAAGCAAGGCGTAAGGATGTTTTCCCAAAATGTTTAGCCCAGCAAGAGGATGTGACCATTAAAGATGTAGTTTTTGCTATGAGTGTAATCAATGCAAACTTAATGGATTTTGCAATAAAGCCTCCGGCTGGCTTCCCTTGGCTTGACGGATGAAGTAATTGCCAGTATGGCTCATTTGTCCTCTATTTACATGGTAATTGAGTAGGTAGGTTGCCTGCTCTATCCACTCTTGACTCTTATAGTGATGTTGATGAGTCAAAACGAATAATGAGAGTGGAAAAACTTCGTGCTTCTTCTAGGAAGATGGAGAACAAAAAGACGAGCAATAAAGTTCCCAGACACTCGAGGAATGTTGAATGATCTCTCTAAAATAGTCTGTGCTTTAACCCAAGCCACAGATCTCGAGTGGAGATAACCCTAAATCTCTTTCTCTGAAGAAGAAGTTGAGGGAGTTGTCTGTCGAATAACGATGCGACTCTATGGCCAAAATGTAATCAAAGATAACGTTTCAAATGTGCGTAGGTGAGAATGTTGCATAATCAAGCAATATTGCAGAGAGAGTTGAATTCGCTATTTCCCAAAACAGGATAGTCACTCATAAGAAGCAAATACGAAGGAATCACCTCAGATCTCGAGAAGAATGAATGGAAATGAATAATTGCACGAGAAACCTTTGATCTCCACTTGTTTGTTTAGGTCTTTCGCATCGAACATCGTATAATATGTCTTTATGTAACAACTTCGCATTACAGATTATCGATAAACGCCAATCTCAATTACCATCTGCGGTACATAAATGGCTCATTCAGAATTCAGATTCATTTCCCTTGTACAAATCAGAGCACCTAAGAAAGAGTAATTACAATTCAATCAATAATTAGTCTTTCCGAAACTAGCCATATCCATATCCTTTATTATTTTGGTTTGTTTGCCGAAACCATCAAGAGAAACTTTATCTCTCTCTCACCACATAATTTATGCCTAATCACAAATATGGTTAGAATTGTGTGAAACACATTTTTCATGTTGAACAACTCAATTAACAACTTTTATTGCCTCAGTCCTTCCACGTGTGCAGGTATTCAGTTATTTCACACCTCGCCATGTTTAATCCCTGCTAAAAAAAATTTGATTATCGTTACTCACCTGGACAATTGTTCAGTGACCCTATAGAGGAGAGAAAGTCATTGTCCATGTAAGGAATGGAGTCTACTGAAGCGCTTAAGCGAACTGCGATGCGCTTCCTCCGTCCTTCCTTCAATGCTGACCACGACGACCAACTTGAGAGGTCATCTCCTGGCATAGCTTTGGCTGGGGGAATTGGAATAGTAGGTCTTTTTATCTTTGTACCTTCTTCCATTATCTTTGTTTCTTGATTCTTTGTAGGAGTCAGGCAGCGTGTCTCAATAACTCATGTTTCCCATGTAGACAATGAAAACTTAGTGAGTCTCTTGACAAAATTATAATACGAGATTAGTCTCCGAATTGGATCCACGTCGAAGATAAAGCAACTAAAAGTCTTGTCGTCGTGATGTTTCCCACACGATGAAGTGTTTGCACGGTAAATAAGTTAATTACTCACTTTGCTTTACACACTTTTTAATCTCCTTTTAATCTCTCAACTCTCACTCTCTCGTGAATTTCATTGTGTGTCTTATTGTGATTCTCTCTTAAGGACTAATCCCTTGTTGGAGATCATAACCAGATGGATTTTAATGTTCACGCACACCACGTATTGTACAAATTGTATTTTGTAAGATTGTAACATCACTTTCTCTACATCAGTTAAGTTCCTGCATGAATGCAACTGGCTCAAACTAAAAGATGTGTATATTTTTACTTGAAAAGTGATTCGCGAAAGCTTACAAGTTTGCAAAGTCAATGTGTATTAGGTAATTCAGACGAATTTATGGGTTTTGATTCATTCCAAGTTCTCAACTGCGCGTCTGTTCACTGGAGTTTGGACACAACTGATTGAAATATTTATGAAGATCTCAAAGTTAACTTGAAGTTTGGTTCTTCCAGGAAGCAATTTGGCAGTAACAAGTGAGAGTCAACAACTCTCAAGACCACGACCAGACCGACACTGACAAATATTTCAGATTGCTATTTAGTATTTGCTAAAACAAGTCGAGTTTCACAAGCCAACTCAGTAGATTATGGTTTTCCTTACAGGAAATGCAGTCTGAAATAAAACAGAGAACCAAATGTTAAATGTGCAAATGAATTTTTGGAGGTGATCCAATATTGAAGCACACGATGATAAGCTTTGGGTGTTTCTAGATTCGTTCCGAGTATTTAAATAGTTTAATCCTCTGTTGACCCCAAAATGACATGTGGAGTCCTTCTAGCAGTCCACACGCATCTTATGATGAACGTTCTTTTAGTGTGAGCTCGTGTAAATAATAAACCTACAGATTTATGTGAGAATCAGGAAAAAGGAACGGTCTTCCCTCACACAAACTTGTTGAGTCTGTACAAGTGGACTTGTAAGAATGAACTGGAGATGGAATGAAGAAGAATCCCTCAGTAAATCTTATCCCCAAAAAGAATTTGTAGTTTGAGAAGGATAAACCTTCGACGATGGAATGAATAGAATAAAATGTGTATTGGGTCTCTCTCCTTTAAAATACTTGCATTCAACTTGTTCGTTCCTAATAATGATGACTAACCATGCAGCAGTAGTTGTATAGTACAAAAGTAGATGTACAAACATACTATATATATAAAGAGTTGATCATGGATGGATGGACCGACCGTATTTTGTATGTATGGGTCGTGTTAAAGGATATTTTTTGGTCGTGGTAGTGTAGTGGATTTAATGTTCTCCAAGTCATTCATGCATTCATTATTTCATTGTTGGGTTGGCTTAGCCTGCAGCCATGTACTTTTTAATATTTGGGCACATCATCTTCGGTAAAAAATCACGGTGATCATCATCATGCACTTCTTGAATCTCCATACACGCTCAGACACGTTACTTTGTGCTATGCAAGATGATAGAGAGATTGAATTACTTAAGAAGATTCACTCTCAAATCCCTGTGGTTTTTAACTGTTTTGCATGAAGATGCGAAGATGAGCCAAAGATTTGTGTCAGATTGAATTGTGCTGCAGAGAACCACATCAACTGGTTGTGTAGTCTGAGTCTGGCCAAGTACATAAATTCTGAGGGAAATGTTGGGGCTTCACTTATCGGCAGACTGTGTTGACATTGATCACGACAATGAGTAAATATTGAAATTACTGAATGGTGGAATGCCGAACAAAATATTATGTTCACAGAAGGATGGTGTAGTTATTGTGGCCTTTCTGAATGAATGGATACCCTCGTAATAAACACACACTGTAATTATTTATTCGCTGTAATTACGCACAGCATGGAAAGAGATAGACTAACCATCCCTTAATTATGGGACACGCAACTTATTTATAGATTTAGCAATCCTTGGTTGCGTCGTAATTAAGGGTATGGTTAGTCGGAATCAAATGTCATAAATAGGTGGTTAGATGATTACACCACTGTAGCTAAAAGATGTCTCACAGCCACTCAGCCAAACATTCATTTCTACAAGGCTTTTAAGCATGTGAGACTTGTAAATGCCGTAATTACTGTAGATTGTTTGAAGTCTGTGTGAAATAACCCTCAAAAACCAGCAACCGTAACGAAATGGTGGGTTGGAACGTTTTTCGGGTTATTTACTCCAGTCTTTTGGGTCAAGTCCCGACCCTGAAATTCCATGAAAATTACTTCATTGTTAGAGATGCAAGGATCAATTGAGCAATTGAAATGAGCCGAAAACTAGAAGACTTCCTTCCCTGCCTCTATTCATTCTTTGCAAGCGTCTTTAGTTTCTTTTTCATGAATTCCAGTCCACTGGATGGGAAAAGTGAGAGGGTCACTCATGAACGTATTGAATAACTTTAATAATAGGGTATGGTGCAAAAAGACTGTCGTATTTGGGATGAATTTCAGTCTTATGAATGAAAAGGAACTTAAATCAAAATGACATCGTGTGGAGTGGAGACCTACAAAATGCCACGTAAACCTTTTAAAATACAAAAAGTACTTGTGGTATGGTGAGGAGAAGATCTTGCGGAATCTTAAGCTGAAGTACAAGACCGGATCCTACTTCATTTGTCCAAGTCATAAGTCTGGAGGATAGGCATTCCTTCTTCTCTTACGAAAGTATGTAATTGGATGGGACACAAAAGATGAAATAATAAGTGAGGATTTTGGAGATGAGATGTGGAATCTCTTTGAGCCTTAAAGTCATTTCCCGACAAGAAGAAAAAAAGCACTTTCTTAAAGTGTGAAGATGATTTTTCAACTCCAGACCAACCCACCCTCATCTCTCCGTAAAAGATCTCATTCCTGGAAATGCCTTAGTCCAGTACGTAGAGTACTACAACAATATGAACTCCTCTTATAAATACTCTTCCTTTTCTTCAAGCAAGAACCAACCTGTTACCCTAAAAGTTCCTTCGAATATGAAATTAAGAGCCCTTAGGTCCTTATCGTTTACACTTGTTCATGTAAACACATCGTTTGCGTCTGTCTGCATTTTATGAGACTACTTGCTGCAACTGCAACCAATATCCCGTACATCCCTTCCTTTCCCTATAGTGTCTCTAGCTCTTTTGTTATTTCAATACCTGCACATCGACATGCTTTGCCTTTACGAAAGCTTTTTGTTATTATTGTACCTGACAAAGTTATAAATGCATCTTTCAAACAAACGGCCAAACTTGTAGATATACTTTGAGTAAACGTAAATGGAGGTATGGGTCCTTAATCCAGCTTTGTAAACTCTACTTACAGTACTTACTCAATACATGTTCAAGAAAAACTGCATATACGGGAAGAGCTGCATTGTATTGTGCATGTTGTTATGTTAGTACAATGCCTAACCGAACGCTTTTCATTCAGGTGAATAATAATGATGAGAATCTGATGTTAACCTATTTAATTGCATGCTAAATACGAATGCATTTTGAATTCAAACAACGTCACGAGATGCATGCTGAATAACATTAAGAAATAGTCCAAGAATTTCTGGTTTTGGAGTTTCTCTCAGAATGAGTAGAAGGAAGGACCTGAAGGAAACACATATTCACATTTTTCATTATCATTATCATACGCACTTGCATCTTATGGCTTTCAGTTGTCAGTAGGTTGCTTTGTATGCCGAAGGACGAAGGAATAACAGCATGACTTAACATCCATCATGCAAGAGGAATGTAGGATAGTCTGATTTTTTGAATTGAAGTCTTCATCAAATAATTTAGTATATTTTATATCCTAGCCAGAAATTAACAGGAAGTAATTGGAGATAAACATGGGAAGAAATTCACCCGTAAATCAGAGCCTTGCAATTTTGTAAATGACTTTTAATTCTCAGTCTACTTTGTAAAAACGGTATCACAACGGGCTATAACTTGCTACTAATTAACAGATTTTTTGTACAGTTACTCCAATGCGTTATTCTACTCATTAGCGTTTCGTCAGCATTGATTCAATTAGACAAGTAAGGTTTTAAATAACTAATCTACAGCATACAGACTACAAAATATAGCAACTGCTACTAATGATAACATTATTTAGCATCCCTCACTGGTTCGAATTCTTGATAAACACCTGAAAAAGCTTGATTATTACCAAACGAGAACTATTAAATAGTACAACAGAATTGTTCTTCAAAAAGTTACTATTTGCAAAACGAACGTAATCAATTAATAAAATCGATTTATATTAGAATAATATTATTCTTTAGATTATTAACAGTTCATATTATAATTATGTTGAAACTTCTTCCTCCTTAGTAAACTTAAGTTCACACAGCTTATTAAAAGGCTGTTTGTAATTCCTAATCTACTATGCGCATTTTCATTATTACGAGATTTTAAGCGAGATAGTACTTATAATATAATAACTTTCCGTGCAAGATTCATTCAGCTCAATTTGCGTCAAATTCAAAATTGGATCTAAAAATAAATACATTCACATTTGTAAATTGTCAATAGGTAAATAATAAAAGCAGTTGTAGTTATTATCTTCACCTCATGATGACCCTGGGGGTCAAAGAAGTCCCAGACGACCCGTTCTCTTTTCCTCTGGGGTTCTTTACTTCTCAAGAAAGTCCAATTCATCCAGTCCACCGAACAAAGACCAAGACCAAGAAATGCGATTATGGGGAGCTGGAATAAAATGCATACACCATTTTTAATCACTTCGTTGCAGACCCAAATCAAAATGTTGTAAAATATCCATTACCGTAGATGTCTTGGGACGAAATGATATTTTTTCCAGAACTCGAAGAAACGCAACTTCAAATGATTTGGATTGCGTAGGCAAACTCACCCACAGTCTGTTGCTAGCCATTATTTCTGCATACACTTTAAACAAAGACTACAACTGACCACAACCGGATCCTTCCTTCTTGTCCTGCAAAGTAGCAGAGACTGAGAATAAGATCAATCAGTTTGAGAGTCAATATTTTGTATATCCTTAGTAGTTTTAGTAAAATCAAGCTGATAATTCAACTTCCACTTAAAAACAACGCGCATCAGCTGGCTTGCCAAGATCGAAGTTCTCTGGCATTGATGTATATGGATGCACAAAGAGTAGAGAGAAGAAAATACACAAAAAGTACTCTCACACTTCTTCACTGCGATGTTGGCAACCTGCTTAATATGACGTAAAAATGCTCCCCCAACTCTGGACAAAGACATCAAGACACACTACGGAGATAGGAGATGATGTAGTTTTCATAAGCATTAAAAGCCTTATCAAGAACTTTTGCGTGACTGCTATGTAACACCCAAAAACCTACGGTACCAAAATATTGTATTTATTTTTGCACTTGAGCATATTAAAATATGTGAATTTTTAACTCATGAATCGTGTTTTCAGTCATAGCACAGTAGAGGCAACTCTGCTCTGCTGTATAGGCGCATCAGGTAAAAAGTTAGCCACAGCAGACAGCTATGAGCTTACAATTTGTGACGCATCAGAGAATCTTTATGAGATGATAATATGTACGATAAGTATTGATTAGTCGCCCAAATGAACGGCAATATATAAAATCACAAAATTAGATTACACAACTTGTTTGTATTTAAAACATCATCGACTGTCCGTATCACCCATTTAATATTATCCTCAGGCTTGAAGTCTATGTGAGTACTTAAAGGTATTACTTTCGTATCGCCTATTGTACTTACTAGAAATTTCAAAAACCAATTAGGAGAAAAAAATTAAATCATGAAGTCTCACACTCCGACCAGAATCAAAAATATGCGCCCGGTGAGGGGCTCGAACCCTCGACATTCAGGTTAAAAGCCTGACGCTCTACCGACTGAGCTAACCGGGCTAGTGTCTGGTGGCGAGGGATTTATAGCTGAAGTCTAATGTACAGGTTTTCTTACTCTCCACCACCGTTCCACAACATGCGCCTCATTAATATACGACTCACCAAGCCACCAAAATCACCAAAAATATTAAATATTAGTAATAGCACACACTACACACGCACTATGAATTTCATTGTAATTATAAGCTTGAAAAATTGAATTTCATGAACAGACGATCACGCAGAAAAATCATAGCAGATCACGCAGAAGGCAGAAATAAATTCACTCTTTTATAATAATACTGCAGAGTTGGACAGTGAAGTGGCAGCTTCTACTGAAAACTGAACTACACTGGTGAAATGAAACATTACAGTCAGTCAAAGACGCAGTCAGAAACTCAGAATAGGTAGAACTAGTCACCGTCGAATATGAAATGAAACTAAAACTATTTTTTACGAAAAAAAAACCTAAATCTTACACTAAAACAAAATTCAATTTTATATATTTACTTTGCTAGATCAGCAACCAATCGTGTAGCATCTCAATTATCACATGCATATGTTTTGCATACGTTGGATTTGAAGCAAGAACAAACGCAAATACCTTAAACTGATAAACTGTTAAGAATGCATTCAACCATTTCAACTTTCAACCATCCCTTACACACAATCTACAAAAGTTCAGATCAAACACACACACACACATCTGCATGATAGATTTTAACTTCGTGGATAAAAAGTTGGTACTTTGGTAGTAATACATACACTGAGTCATATCGGAATTAAAATAATTTGCCGGTGCATATACATATAGTGATATAGTGCAAAATAGTAAGTTAAATCAGAACAAAATGAAGCAAAAATACCTGCCCCCGGCGAGACTCGAACTCGCGGCCTTCAGATTATGAGACTGACGCGCTGCCTACTGCGCTACGGAGGCCTGGCTGGAGGTAAGGGTTTACAAATTCATCTTCATTCAAGTGAGGCTCCAGCACTGGTTCTCTCTCCTCTTGTCCTCTTCTGCACGCTGAATGCATGCTTCTCCGTAGTTACGGAATACCACTGCTATAGATCTACCTCATCAGCATCATCTTCAGTCGCTTCAGCAATATCAGCAAACAACACCTAACGACATCCGCATTCTCACCAAAATGGGGATAGATTTAGATCGTTTATTTTATAACATGCATATGCAATTCAAAATTAGAGGGTTTGCTCATTTAAAACTGGGTACAGTAGTTGTATGCAGTGTATGTGTAGGTGGAGGATAATTGATACTATTTAATAACTAATACGGAGAGGATTAGATTTAGATGAGATGGATAGAGTTGGAAGCATGGAAGTCAATGGAAGATGGGAATGAAGAAGAAAGGAATGGAGCGATGTTTCTAGAGCTCTGTTTAAGCATGAGCGGAACACAAGGTAGCTTTCAGTTAGTTGTGGATCAAAGCAGGGGATTTTATCAGCTCGTTACAAGCGGTGCCCGGCTAGCTCAGTCGGTAGAGCACGAGACTCTTAATCTCGGGGTCGTGGGTTCGAGCCCCACGTTGGGCGCAAAATTTTTGCCCGACTTGATGGTGACTTTAATTTTTGCTTTCAAAACTAAACTTATTCACTAGTAAGTTTATAATTTTTCCAATCCAACCAATCTTTGGTATAATCTCAGGGTTTCAGGTTCGTTTGATTTTTTGAACTTTTATTACATGATTTCCTGTGAATTTGGCTATTTCTTGACTTTGAATCGGAGTGACATGGAGTCTTTATGCAAAAATGAACCAGAACATAAATGAATTATAACTTGCAACTGGAGTAACTTGAAAGTAGGAAACTGAAATGCAAAAGTATTGATATTGTAAACAACTCAACCAGACCCAGAGTGAAGTTCATTTCATGATTTACGACAAAAACAAACTCCCTGAGGCCTGAGGTGGCCCATGGATTATCAAGCTTTCAATGATGACATTATGGCATGTGTGTAATGGGCATAATCAGTTATCAGATAAATATTCATTAATGTACACTTCACACATGTAGACAATAGACTAGCACAGGCTTGCAGTCAGGTAAAAATATCATGTGAAAGACGGAGAGATATGAAAGATTTTGCATTATCTGTGCGTATTAGCATCCCGTTCTTAATGTGGCCGTTTGTATCCTTTTGCTCCTTCACAAGTCCTCTTTTATTGAAGTCGACCTTCACGTTTTTGTGACTAGTCCAATTAATTCAGTATTACAGAAAAGTCCAAATAAACAAATCCAGTCATGGAATTATGATATCACCCATCCTATATCAATAGCCCGGCTAGCTCAGTCGGTAGAGCACGAGACTCTTAATCTCGGGGTCGTGGGTTCGAGCCCCACGTTGGGCGAAATATTTTGCCTTAATTTACCTTTTGGTTTTGACCTTGTATCATCCAGGTTACAGAAGGTCCCAAGTCCGCAATTGGACATAGTAGTATGCATATAACCTCAGAATATAACCTGAAAATATAGTGCAACAAAGCATACCAAATATTCTACTCATCCCACATTCGGATGTAGAATTTAATCCACATCTTAAATGTTGATGCCACTGTGACCATTTTGTGTCGAAATCAAAATCTAGCATAAGTAACAATAATGTTTCCCATCCCACTGTTTTAGAAGCGATGAATTCGGGATGGAAAGGAAAGCGTGTGGCGTTAATAAGAAGTTAGAAACAATCAAAAAGACACCTTAGATTAAATACAGTAATTTTAATGCATGAAACCATCTGTAAATATTCATGAAAGTGCTTTTGTGAAAGCTTCGGATTTTCGGATGTATTGGTTGCCGATCTCCGAGTATGATTCCAGAGCAAGTACTTCATCTGTCTCTCTCTCCCGTACTGTCGTTGGTGTCGACCTGCGGAAATGACGGAAGAAGAAAGTTTGGCTGAAAAGTTCCGTGGTAGGTGGTAGTACTTTCTCCTGGAATCAATAAAGTGAGAGAAATTCGGGTTACTTCGTGTAAGGACATACCCAAACCACCACCAATGCTTGTGTGCCAGAGCAGTACTACCAGTCATCCCTTCGCAGAATAATACTTTATTTACACTCTCTCCAGTATGAAGCAACCCAGTTTTAACTTCTGAAATCTTAATAAACAATACGATCTTATACATAACTCATAAAACTTGTTAGGTCCAAAATAGTGAATTCGTACAAGTATTTCAGTTTTCAATTAGTAGTTCAACTAGTGCAGGATTGTTCAATTTGATTGGCATTCTAGGGCACACTACTACACATCCAAATAACACATCTAAACAAGGTCAACGTTATTACGCCAAACTAGCCTGAAAATGTATGGAAATTGAGATGATTTCCAATTTTCGAAGCTACAAGTTTAATCTTGCACATATTAAAGTCTTGAACAGTTGAACCATGTGCAAAGAGTAATTAAAAGTTAAGCCAACACAAGAGCAGTGCAATGATGCCCTCACCCCAGAGACAAATTGTGGGAGGTGCAGTGGGTGGAGTGACTACAGAAGATGCTAGTTCTCCGGGCGATGGTGAAGATGGTGGATTCCATGAACGCCTCGTCCCTCGTAAAACTTCAGTTGAGACTCAGACTATGACAGATGACTCATACTATCAGCGAAAAATCACTCCACGAGTTCCTAAACGCAAGAAAAATTAGAATTCAAAATAACCGATAAGTATTATTATTCATAGTTTAATGATGAATCTATCTATTATCTTACAGGGTGCAAGATTGGGGTATACTTGGCTACAGGGACTGCTGTCATCGTGGAGCCTGATAAAGGTAGCTCCGCTACAGCGAAGGACTTAGTGGATGCCCTTGTCGACAGTGAAGAGCTCGCATTACCGCCTTACGCCGCTGAAGTCTTTTCCGTTTGGATGGCTTCATCATTTCTCGGTTAAAATTCATAATTACTACAACCGTATTACCACAATATTTGTCTCAATTAAAACAATTTCTTTTTGAACACTTTTTACTTTAGAGGTCCAATTGAAACCGAATCAACAGCCTTTAGGAGTACGAAAAAATTGGAAAAGACTCCTGCATAATTACAGCACCGCCTCGCATCTCGAAGCAGAATCAGATGAGCCCCGTATTTGCCTCAGACGATCTGCTTATCTTACGAAAAGGGAAGAGATGAGAATCAAAGACTCTAAAATCTTGGAACTTCTTTACGCAGAGGCAAGGCATAATATCTTAAGTGGCAGGTATCCCTGTGAAGCAGATGACTACTCTACGTTAGGTGCACTTCAGGCAGGAATTGAGATGGGAAGCTTCAATCCTGAAATACACACAATCGACTTTTTTAGGTATTAAACCAATCACGAATCTGATAAATCTAGAATTAGCATACCCAAATAAATAATAAACATCTCGTTTTGCACTAGACAAAATCAGCGACAATTTCTCCCAGAACACGTTTGTGAAGCAACTTGGATTCCAACCTTTCTCCTAAGTCGCAAAAGAACATCTCCTTCATGTATGCTGCTTGACAACTTCCGCAGAATTCCACCTACCACTCCGTCCAGGAAGTTGGTTCGGAAATACCTCGAGTTATGCTGGACTCTTCCTTTCTACGGGTAAATATTTCGGATGAAACCTTCCGTACTGATTCTGGTCATGAATGCGGTCACCCTTATTAAATTTACAACTCACAATCCATAATAATATTTTATGTTCCCAGGAGTGCCATGTTCCATGGCCAGGTAGAGAGCCCTGCAAAAGGACTTTGGTCGTTCTTGGACCATCCGGACAATTTTGTCCTTTTGGCGATCAATAGCCACAGCCTTCATGTAATAGACTACTACAGAAATGTGAGTGACGTTGAAAGAAGAATCATTCATACAAAAAGGCCTTGGCTAAAAACAATATAACATTTACAGAGAGTTTTGATCGGGGGTCGGTTCGAAAACGTACGAGTTGAGCTAGGATGGCCCTCCCATGAATCCAATCCAAACTGCTACCCATGCCTTTTTCTCCAGTTTTTGGAACCTGAAAGCAGAGGAAGTAAAATGCTTCAAATATTCTCCAAACAAGCTCCGATGATGGACGCTTTAGTCACCCGATTCCATCGAGCTAGGTGTCGAGCTCAGATGGAAGACGATACGGATAACTCAGCTAACCAGCCCCTGGAGTCATCTGAAATTGACGGAGGTAGGTCAATTTTCTAAAACACTTTCCTAATAAAGCTTTGATAAAAAGTGATCATTCGTAAATTCTTGTATACAGACTTCCTCATGTCCCTGAAGACCGTTACCGAATGTGGAGTTGAAAATTCTTGTTTAACAAACAAATTGAAAGAACTTGCCCTTGCCAGTTTCGATGAGGATGGAGTTAGCGTTGCCCAAAGTGGCTCATGGGCATTCTCCCAGTAATGTAAATTTTTCCATCAGAAGAAAAGCGCTCAGCTGAATTTCCACAAAGGTGCTACAACAATACGATTCTTCGGTGACCCAACCCAAGATGTACGCTTCAAGTCAAACAAACTCAATCCATTAACCTTCTACCAAGGCAGAGCACACATTACAAGACAACGTGACACGTAACACTGTCGGCAGCTTTGCAGAATATATTTTTCACGGATCCGTTCTTCGGAGTGGACGGAATGAACACATATATCAGTATCGACGTTAATACACAGTTATTGCCCCGTTGCACGAAATCATCGTAAGCCATAGGTTTTTCTCAGTAACTCATTGTCACGAATGACCATGAGTGCATGAACGGCAAGTGTATCGAAGAGCACTTACAATTAGTTAATCGTCCCACTTAAACTTGATACCAAAGTAAGTGTATGCGATGCAATGAATCATAAAACTTTTTTTTGCTTTGTTTTCGATAATTTACTGTCCTCCAATCCCGTAATGTAGCCCGGGTAGCTAATTAATCCAAGTTATTTTATACCTATCTACTTGATCTTAAACGCTGAAGATTAAGAATCTTCCTAAACTGCATAAGATACTATTTAACTCAGAACAATAGTTAGTAGACAAACAACAAATCATGAATACCTTAAATGACAAGTGAAAGTAGCGTGTAAGCCGCATAATATAGAAACTAACAAGTTAATAATTACTGATATTAAGTGACACTTAAAGAATAAAACTAATTAAACTGCAATCAGGACAAGACGGTGAGAAAAACATCAGTGAAATATCGTGCATCTTTGCTAAATGTATTCTGTACTATCTGTACAATTTACTCTAACTGCAGATTACAAAACGTCTTCGCGAATGAAAAATGTGCGTAATAGATTTTGTAAAACTACACATAATAAGTTATAATATGTGATTGAATTCTTCGACAATGATTACTATCTATGTAATAACGTCACTGTTTCTTTTTGCAATGAAACCCTTTGAAAAAACAAGGGATTTGATAACAGAACGAATTATTCGGTGGAATAAATACTTTGTCTTCAGAAATTGAAATATCTGCTCTCATTGCTGAGTCACCCTTTAACACATTTCCACCACCTATGTCATTTATACAAATACGAATAATATTACGCTTCTTACGTATATTCTTACTATGTGGGCCCTGAGTTTGCCTGAAAGTCTTCATTTTTGAGTTTTCTGGGTTGAATAATTCTCCGATCCATTGAACACTATCAATAAGCAGTAGTTTTTGATCGACCCTACTGGGAAGCTTTTCTTTTACGAATAAGTAAATCGAGGCTTTGGTTGCAAATAATGGCGTGTCTGTCAATTCTACGAAAGCATCCGACATTATGATAGCTCTGAAACAACAGGAATTAAATGATATTAGATTAACGTAAGATTGTGAAGGCAAATTAAGTAGAAAAACTAAGATAGAAATACTTATAGTAGCTGCGACAAAGAACAGATATATCACTTGACAAGAGTTCTCGCGTCTCATGGAAATCAACATCCTTGAAGTCAAAAACAACAACTTCCTTCGGGAAGGCCAAAGACGACCCCAAAACAAGGGCAACTGCTTGCGGCGGAACTGGAAGTGATACAAACTCGTCCTTCATTGTCTGAAATTACAAGCGATACATTTAATATCGTCGTTGTTGTAAATTATTTTTCTTCACGTAACCGAAAGCACACCTGAAGAAGATTCATGATGGAACTATACGCATAAGTCTCTTTCGCGATACGATTCTTTTCAGTATCTGTCCTACACTTATCCAGCATTTTTTTCCTCCGGCTTCCCAGCTGTACGACAAAATATACAATACAAAACGGCCCACGATAACTTCATAAGTTAGTGTTATTTACAAGATTTTGCAGTCTTATTCTCGGATCGACATAGTCCGGAGGCAAGGTATTGGTGGATCTAGTAATTCCATTCAGGCTATTAACGACGTTTTCGTCTATGAGTACTTCAGCCTTAGTTGGACGTGGAGGAGGGTGCGTTGCCCGAATTTTCGTCTCATTTTGCCGTGATAGATGTTCCACAGGTACAGGAATCTGATTCCGTTGGTGAAGAAACAATTTGATTCCAGCCTCTATGAGGTTCAGCACCACATGGAACTTGTGATTGGAAGTGACATCAGACCTGGGAAGGGTCCATGTTATGTCTCCCATCTACCATGAGAAAAAATACAATCAAAATTCATAATAATGGCAGTGAAATCATGAAGCAAACGCTCGTAACAGTTCTCTAATGAATATGCAGTTTTGCGATAATTGCAAAAAATGCGATATGCAAAAACGATTAAGATTACCTTTAAACCCGGGTAGAGGACAAGAAATGAACGGACGCAGTGAGTGAGGAGAGTTTTGACAAAGAGACGAGTGCGATTTCGGCGATTTGTCAATGAAGAGATGTTGTGTTGTGTAGGAGTGCAAGTGCCGCTTTCGGACGGATAGGAAAAATCACATGGGGCTCAATGCAACGGACGGTTTGCCCAAGTGCCGTCTCTCCTCGTACGACGCTCGCTCAAATTTCCATGCTTTGATTTCTTTGTTCGATTGTGATATTGCTGAGTCAGGAAATCGGAATTTGATATTTGAATGATCTTTTAATCATTTTTTATGTTGAGTAATTCAATATATGTATATACTATACTTATGATGAACGATGTCACGCAGAAATTATTGGGTTGTACGGAAATTCTGACCCTATGCAACTAATTATGCCATACGCAGTACGCAGTGACTGTCAGTTGTAAGTTGTTTTTCAATTACTGTTATCTTAAAAAAATATTAATAAGCCAGAGAAAAATGAATTTTCGACTTCAATGTCGAAAATTTTAAATCAAAGTAAACCATGGGCATTCTTAAAATTTAATCCGCATAGATTTCTAATCCCAAGAATCCCAACCTCCATTCCAACAAAACTTAATTTTCAACAAACGCACAATCATAATGCCTACGAATTTTAAGTTAAAATTCGAACTCAAGAGTTAAGACTTGGATGCATGACATTGCCTGCGAGCATGTATGCAATGTGTGTACAGTACTGTTGAATTTTCGATCTGAAATTCCGAGGAAGGAAAGAAATCTTTAGAAGAGACTGCTGCTGCTGAGTGAGTGCATCGTGCATTCGTGCATCTCGACTTTCAAGACCAAGAGAAATGAATTCATTCCCTGTGATAAAAAACATTGGATTTCCATGATTCTTTCTCGACTGCGACCACCACAGCTACAGCAGAGGCAGTGGGAGTGCGAGAGGGACGGCTGCCGTGGAAGACGAGAGGAGTGAGCAGCTGAACGCGAGGAAGTTGGGAGTTGGGTATGTTGGGTTTGTGTGGAGAGGGGAGAGGAGTCGCCACTGCCATCGTTTCTTGTTTCACTTGCCTTGAATTCTCTCGGACGAAGGAACCCTCCTTCCTTCCAGACATTAAATTATTAGTTCTTCTTCCATCTTGTCCTCCGCACAACAACATCGCCCTCAGCGCTCCTTCGCCTGTGTCAAAGTTCACCGCTATGAAGACCCCACCGTCCCCACGCTCTTAGCCTCCACCCGACGTAAGTCACCGTCACACGTCGTCATTAGATTTCTTCATTGTTTATTACGAACTTTGCTCCTCGGTCGATTATGAGAATCTATTACACGGCTTACTCATCTTCTTCTTCATCGTAGGCATTCGTAGTCTTCGTACCATTCGTTGCTCCATCGTAAAATCTCCTATTTTCTCAGCAACAGAGCTCTTATCTTCGGACGTTTTCTCTCCTCTGACTTCACTATTGAAGTTACTGATAGCGCTATATTTATTTGTTTCAAACACTTTTGCGGTTTTAAATTCTTATGGCTCTTTTAAATTCATTTATTTATTGAAATTATCGATTACTATAACTGTCCGAAGTGCACGATACCAAATATAAACAACGAATCATCGCTCTTCTAAAGATTGAACGAAAGCTTAATTAATTTTGAGGTAGTAAAGTAAATAGAATTAAAAATTTCATCGCGTTGAAATAAACTCAACAGTAAAAAATTATGCTCAGTAGTTTTAATTTTTAGTTATAGTTGATTGAGTTGTGAGTTTCTGTATTGGGTGTCATTCATCACTCTAGGTGTTCGTAAAGTGCTGAGTAGCAATCTGAAATCTGTTGGTGAGTCGCACATTAATTAATAGTAATGAGACGATAAACACAATTATTAATAACTTGTCGTGTTATCGTGTATTTGTTTATTGTAAACTGACTTGCATTCTCTGGAACGGCATACGGTTGGTTTCGCAAGTCATGTCTCTTTAGAAACTGATTTCTTTATAGTTGACCAGTTGGGAGCCTATGGCCTATGCCCTGTATATACTCAAGGCAACTTGACACCCTTAGAATTCCGTAATCCTGCCTTGACCGATACTGATAGAATTCTTTGAGTTTTGGCATGTATATTGCCGTGGTTTGTTCACAGCAATTATTATAATTTATTTTTAACGGTTATCGTTGGCAGGAGGTCCGGACGCTGACGCTGAGACAGGGGAAACGCATGTGGAAGGTACCTCTGTGAAGAGGTTTTGTACACGAAGCAAAGCGCAGCGAAACCGTTTGAGGCAGCGCGATAGATCCACACTTGCGGAAGATTGTCAAACTTATCGAACGTCTCCTATCCAGCAAAAGGAGAAGACGACGAAGACATTCAATGGCTTCGTCCACATCAGATCAACAACAACAATCATCTAGACTGACAGGAAAGTTAGTCCTTGTTGAAGGTGGAGATGATGTGCCTCGCAATATTTTGCTGTATGATAAAGACGTAAGTTTTTCAATTCAAAACTAAATTCAGCGTCCTATGAGTCCACAAGTTGTACAGAAAATTCAACGCTTAGCTGATATAATTGACCTGTGACCTGCGTTGAATCAAGTTACTGAAACCAGCTTACAACCTCTGAACTCCTTATCCCTACCAGACTTATGTATGCTGTGTATACAAATATGCTTAACTCTATTATTTATGCGTACAGATCATTGTTGGTCGGGGATGTGGCTGTAACGTGACCTTAGGATCTTTACAAATATCCAGAAGACATGCCACGCTAGAATACGTCAATAACAAGTGGTTTATCAGAGATGCTGTAAGCTCTTCTTATGCACTTATTAAACTAAATGTTAACTCCCGACGTCCGCAGTGCCATATAACCTTGAATTATAAACATGTTACATGTTGCTTAATTTCTTGCTATTTTGTTGCAGAGTACAAATGGTATATCAGTAGGAACTAGAGATCCTGACACACCGGGGGCATTTGGTGAGTTTCTTCGTTCGCCTGATTTTTATTCACCTGGTGTTTAATGATATTTCGAAAATCCATGAGAGACAGTAAGATAACCCGTAAAAATTGCTTCTATTAACCAGGTTGTAGTGTGACCCGTTACTTGCTACAGCTCATATAGCTGTTGAAAGAATTTAACTTTTTGTAAACAATCAAATCGTTTCTTTTTGTGAACACTCGATTTGTATAATATTTTGATATTCAAACATGGAGAATGAATGAATGAAACATTTTTAAATGGAATAATTTAACTATTTATAGTTTCATCCCGACTGGTGAAAGGAGTCCTACAGGAACTGAAAGACAGAGATTTAATTCATTTGATACCTACGGGATCCCTAATCTACCGATTTGAGTTGCATGAGAACCAACCCCAACCAACTGGATCGGCCCAACAAATCAAGACTGACAATGCTCCTGAAGTGGTTACTGTAGATGATGACCTAGTAGGTGCGATTGCTGACGACAGCAGTAATGAAAGTCAATCTTTACTGTCCATTAGTGGACATGTAGAAGAATGCGTACAATCTTTTCAAAACTCCATTGAGGGTCAAGATGAAGATGACTACCTTTCAGACTTGAATCCGGGAGCTTCAAAACCTTTATCCAAAGAAAAAGCCGTTTTAGGAAAAAGAAAACCGACTGAGTTGAGTGAAGTTGACCGGTAATTAATTCATTAATTGTTTGGGATAATTTATTTACGTAAACTGATTTGGAAGAAAAGATGGATGCTAAGATGCTAACCTTATGTTTCAATAATTCCAGGGACCTTAATGGCCAGCTAGAAAAGAAACGAAAGCGTAGATCTCGCGAAGAGTGTATAATAATGGACGTGGATTGTGTTAAAGACAATGAAAGAAACAATGCTGGTGATCGAGTTGATCCAGGGGATTATTCATCCGATGAGGATAATATATCTCCTTCAGCAATAGAAAATTGTTTTGATCTCAATACTTTGAAAAGCAAATGTTTAAAACTATGCGCCAAGTTCCAAAAAGTCCAGACCGTCGCTGCAACTCTTCGGTTAGAAAAAAAGATTGATCGAGAAGAATACTTGCAGAAGCAAAACGACGTTCAGTCCAGAACAGAAGCGTATAAAGAAGAACTTTTCAAAAAAATTGTGGAGGTTATGGAACACGAGTTTTCATGCTGCATTTGCAACGAAGTTTTTGTAGCAGTGAGTCTAGAAATTGTTTTTTTGTATTTCAAGGTTTTGACACGCACTTACTTTGATAATTCTGGATTGTTTATGCGCCCGTATTTTCTAAATTGCAGCCTACCGTAGTCGACTGTGGACATACTTTCTGCAACTTCTGCATCCATGAATGGGCTCGGAAGAAGCCAGAATGCCCTATTTGCCGCAAATATATTCGAAGTCAGACAAAGCATGTGGAGATGGACAACTACATTACAAAGTTGCATACTTTGCTTTCCGAGGAAATAAAATTAAAACGAGATAATTTGGTAGCTGAAAGGAAAGTAGAAAAGGAAAAGGCTGCAGTAAAAGCTGCGGCAGAATCCAGAGGTAGACGAGGTGCAGTTCCCAACGGAGATTTTCCCGGATATGCATTTCCTCAAGCTTCGTCTGCATTCGATTTACTTCAAGAACTTCAAAATATAAACGATCATAGTAACTGGGCCCCCCCTCCAGCACACATAGGAAACTCTAACGCTACCAGTGCTAATGCAGCAGCCCAAAGAAGAAGTAATACCACAGTTCAATTTTTAGAATAATTTTCTGACTTGTGAAAGTTGTAACTAATAATTGGCGTAATAATGATAGGTTCGAGAATTCAAACTAGGAACCAACCAGCGGGTGATATTGGGCCAAGAGCTCAACCAACTGCGAGAAGAGGTGGGGTTGATAGACAGAGGTACGGTACACTTCGAGGACTTCGTGGGTTCAACATGGATATGCTGGGGGGGTTGAATCCCCTGGACGATGTTCTCCGAGAGTATGAAGCACTGCCCCGCGGACCACCACCAAATAATGCCTCAGGAGGTCCCAACCCGCAGCAACCTCAACCAGGTTTGTCGGGTTTCCATACGCCACTGATAAAAATGATTATTCAATTACCGTAAATCATATTGACTGACGCTCGTTACTTCAATCTGTTGAAAGGCGTGTATGGTTTTGCACCTGGCAATGGAGCCATGCCTGTGCCTAACTTTTTGGAGAATCCTAGACATAGTTTTTTCCCGATGTTTCCGTTTGGTGGTATGGGACGACATGAAAATAGACCGCAACCCGGAGTGCCCGTTGGACCGCCACCCCCTTCTTCTGGGAACAATTCTGTCGGGGTACGTGAGGAATATTGAGATATAAAACTGCAATTTGTATTTGATGATAGACAATTCATTAATTTGCAGAGTCTACTGGAAGTTTTAAATGTCGATTAAAACTTCAAACTTAGTCAACTCGGAACTCCGCATTTTGTGAACTGTTAGAATGTGTAAATCTCCATACTGTTACACATGTATTGTCTTCACGTGGCTTCCATTGGACTTCTAAATCAGCGAGAGGTTTCTCCTGTGAAGGGTTTGGGGTTATGGCATTTTTGTTTTTATCCGAGGAATACTTGAGGCATTCGAATTTATCAATACGTACGCTTTGATATGACTCTGGAAATGTGGTAGACTATGTGGTCACGATAAGTCGGAGTATGTAAGATGATAAAGGTTAATGCATTACACCAATTTAAAACTGGAAGCGTTGACTTAATCAATTCAAATACAATAATCAGTATCATACTCCTATTATAATTGGCCTAAACGCTTACCGAGATTAAAGTTGAACAGTTGTAATAAGTAAGGAAGTTTAATAACTTTTGTAAGCATTATTGTGAGGTGAACTTTTTAGTAGAGATCTTTTGTACATTACGAGTATCGTATCCCTTATTATATTGCTAGTTGATAATTGTAACTTTAACCACTGTTTTGCACATTATTGATTGTAGTGTTACGCCTGAGTGATATGCATAATTTGAAATCAATCCATAAACGTTGTAGCTAAACTTACCCGTATTCTCAGCAACCAACTATCGGATGGGATATGATCTATGCAAGAACGCAAACCTAACTTGTAAAATGTATCAACTTTTACAGTATTTGATATAATGAAACACCAACAAATGAATCCAAATGTAAAATTTAAAACTCCTGTTGGTAATGACATATGCAGACTATCATTTTATTCATCTAGGATATAACATAGCTATCCTAATTGCCATTAGTACCGTATTTATAAGTGTAAAATAACGTTAACAACTATGTTGGAATGTGACATGTTATTATGCTATGTGGTAAGCGCTGTTGAACTTAGTAATCGTGACTTGTGATTAAGTTAAAAGGATGTTGTCACGTATTTTTTGCTGTTTCTTCTCTACGAAGTAATTATGGTATTTTATGAGTCCGAAATCAGTGTAAGAGACCATCTTTATTTAACTTGAATAAATTCTCTCCCAGTAAACTAAAAAAGTGACGAAGATGCTATATTGCGTAAAAGCTAACTGACATGATCCCCATTTCCGATTCATTTGCAAAGGCTTAATTTTATTGACCACAACCGAGATCATAACAGCTTTAAATGTATTTACAAAATGTAGACCTACATAGAGCAAAAATACACCAAATATGGTAAATATTTCATACTTCATAAGCTTACCAACTCCGCAGATAAAAATTACATCACAGAGTTACAAATCCTTAATAATATTACTGATAATTTGACTCAATCATTCTTCAAACACAATCTTGTACTAAATTCATAGCAGTATTTTAAATCTCTACTTGTCACATTTGAGGACATAAGTATCTACTTCAGACATATCGATTATAGTGACAGACTGCACTACTGCTCTTTTTTGGCTTTAGCCTTCTTCTTTGATGATGATTTAGGCGATTTTTTGGTTTCAGATTCAGTCTTAGGACTTCCATCTGTGGAAGAATTAACCTGTCCAGTAATAGACTTCACAGTGCTGTCTTTATTTTGTGAATTTTCATCCAACATTTCGGCAGAGAAACCGAATTCGTTGACGCGGGTAGGATCAATTCTGTAAATGTATCGCTGGTACAAATATATGAAGAAAATTACGTCATCTCGTAGACATCCGATTCTGTACATCGTTGGCATTTTGATAACGAATGCAAATATATCATCAATGAATGTGTTCAGGAATTTATATGTCAGCATCCTCCACGGAAGATGAGCGACCGATTTGAGTTTGTAATTTATGAATAACTGTGGAGTCATCATTATGAAGCCGAAGGTAAGGAGAAATCCGTACATCATGCCCAGAACGAAGGAATACAAACCCTTGTGTTCGTTGTAAAGCAGAGAGTAAACTGCATATCCACCAAGGAGGGGAAAGCACAACCAAGACAAATATCGGAACGCCATTCGATCATATTCTCGAGTACTAGATTCCACATAAGATCCCTTGTCTGAGATTGAGACCCTAGGAATTACTCCCAAGATCAAATTCTCTCTGTCGACTTTTACGTCCATAACCTAATCAACAAATTGTAAGATGTTTTAGCAATTTCTACAGTAATTTCACACAGACAAATTCGTGATTAATTACCTTATTAATTTTCCATATTTCTATTCCCAAACCGACGAAGCAGCTGACTCTAATAACAAAATTGGTGTCATTGTCCAGCACGTAAAGAAGCACTATCAGAGACTGGAACACATTGAAGAACACGGAGCGTACTGACAAACCCTCCAAACTTTTACGGTTATTCCAAAACTGAATATCTGTAAAGCAAAATATCTTTTAGCTGATCAAATCTTTGACATATGAGTAAATAAAACTCATACTATTAAATTGAATTCAACTTTACCATTTTTAAACGCCAAAAACTCGAAAACGGAATGCAGAAGTGAGATCGCAAAGGTAAGTCCTAGTAGAATCGGATTGGTCTCAATCAAGGCTTCTTTCAATGTATCCTGATCTTCGTCCACTTCGTCATCTTGACCTGTTAAAAAGTTGGCATTCCACTGGTTGCGCATCGATTGGGCAGCGTATATTTGCCACTTGAAAAGAGATAATGGCTGAAAGGTCAGTGTTAGAGAAACCACTCTGTATACACAAAACACAAGGCAACAATAAGCACAAGGTACAATATGATGCATTGTTCGATGCATTATTATTATTAATAAATTAAGTATTTACGTACGGAGTTGTAGAATTGATCGGTGTATAATCTTTTAAAAGATTCCAGTAATCGTTATAGAAGAGAACTGGCTGATACTTTAATTCTGGTACAAAACGGATAAATTCATTGAGAGGAACTGGAACAGCTCCAAAAGTCCATTGAGTCCAGTCTGTCACTAGTGATACAGTAAGGTTTGGGTGCCAATGGGAAACGATTTCCGAAGTCATCGTCTTAGATTTCTGTGTGCACGGAGTTTTATTAGAAAGCTGTACGACAAAACTAGTCAATTAATATCTTTACCTCCTGATCTTCTACAGACGCAGATGTTTCCCCAGTCAGTAAATTTTTCGTTTTGCTGAAGCGTCTTTTCTTAAACTTGTTCAGCATCCTTGAAGAATGTACAGTATGAGACTTAGAGAACTTCGTTTGTTCAGTTGGATCCGGCGAAAACCCACTTGGAACAATATATGTGTGAATATAGAATGATCCGTTATTCTGGGCTCTCTAAAACCGAAATAAAACAGCGACAACTCTATAAATTGATTGAAGATAATTTTAAAGCCTCTAATATTTTATTTATAAATTAGCAAAGTAATCCTGCAAAGTTTAAGAAACATTTTCAAGTTCAAATATAATTATTATCTTCATAATGTTGTACAGTTTACGACAGCCACTACTATTTGGACGAAATAGGAAATCGGAAGTGAAGATGTCCCCAGCCCCGAAGCACTTGCGTTTAGGCGAATGGAAACATTAACAGCTGATGAATAAGTAACAAGGAGAACAAAGGTGGGATGGAAGAAAGAAATATTTTACAGACATTTTGCTGTTAATTTCCAAAAAAACCAGTAAAGAATGAGGAGACATTTAGAAGACGGTTAGTTATGTGCATGCAACATGAACTACATTACGGATTAATCTATTCGTCACGGCTTTTAATACAGGTATACCCACTGATCTATACCTAGTATATAAATCTAGATCAGTGGATTTACCCAAGGCCGTAAATTATTAACGCGACTTTATCACTTTACGGCCTTGGATTTACGTGTGTATATTAGTGAATACCCTCTTACTAAAGTGTATGATGGTAAGACGTTAGACAGGGCACAGGTATAACGGATGAAGAGAATGTTAATACTATATTATTTGAGGATGGTACCTGGGATAAAGGAAGTTTGGTAGAAAAAGTATAAGATCCATCGCCGTTGGGTCCATTGTACCAATCTCCATAGATTATTCCTTCCTGCTTCCAGATCAATTTCTCATTAGTAAAATTCCTAATTTCATTACTGTCTTCAGATATATAAACATACATATCCTGTGAAAAGTAATCAACAAAGCTTGTCAGTTAAATCAACTTTTTACTGAGGAATAATAAAATTAGTTAATAATATTACTACTACTTACGAATTCTGTTCCATTTGGGAAAATATTGGCGGACGCAAGACTAGGCGGAGCTTTACCTCCATCAGCTGACTGACCAGTTGATGCTGCAGGTTTGCTTCCATTTCCACGAATAAAAGACATAACGAAGTACACCACCATCGCTCGTAAAATTAATGATTTCATGATAGCCATGAACTTTTCCATTGGGGTCGGCTGCATTTGCTCTCTGGCTCTATCGACTTGAGCGTTGAAATCCAACTACGCAACGCAACGATTTATTATTATCATCGATCACATTCATACCCCACCGTTGAGTGTTGAAATTTTATGTCAAACCTCTTCCTCTTGGGTGGCTTCTGCTTCATTGTTCTCCGCTACTTCCCTACTCTCCGCAACTGGTTCTTGTTGCTGTTGCACCTTACGATTCCTCACAGAGGTAGACGCGACAACGCGTTGAGGCTCGTCATCGCCCAGGTCGTCAAGCTCTTCAATTCGCACCATTTCGTGTCGCTCAGCGTCAGTTGACTGCTGCTCCGAGAGGAGACCAGAAAACAAGACAATTTCCTGTAACAATAATATCCACGCTCGTTAAAAATCAATTACTTACACAAAACGAAAAATTACTCGGTGGGGCGTGTTTTACAGTAATTCTCCTGCTTCCCGACCGTTCTAGACTACCTTGAAGTCTACGCAAGCAAATGCACATTTACTCCTTCAACCATTTGTTAATTATAGCTTGAAACTTGGATCCTATTCAAAAATTAAATAATAAACCGCGAGTACGAGGCCACACGTGCATGATCAATACATAAAAACCGTTTCACATAGATCGAATTGTCATCACCCCTTGAGCCAGCTCTACTGAAAATTCAAACTATTACAAAAATTAAATATGTAAACTCTCTAGGCCCAGAAGTGAGATAAGGAGATAAACTCTGCAATCTTCAAGCAAACTTGGTCATAAGTTAAATTGATGCAAATCGCCGATCTCCATTGATGACGCCCAATAAAGTATGCAAATTAGCTTCGCTTGAACATTATGAACATTACTGAAATGCTACATACCAGTGGAGTAAATACACTACTTATAAGTTAACCCGTAATTAATAAAACGACTTACGTGAAATTATTGTCTTCCTTCGCACTAACACACACAAAATCGAAATCGCGATAAATTTGCGAGAATAAAAAGAGGAGTGACTTGCAGACAAGTCCTCATGAATTTGTCCAACAAGGAGTGACAAGTTTGAGTTTGGCGCCTCCCGCACTTCGCGGAGTTTAGCAGGAGTATGCTGGGGAAGATGGAGACACACGATTGAGGAATTCCTTTTGTCCAGCCTCACACTTCTCTGCCTTCATTCATAAAGTAGTAAGTCAACAATCAACACACACACACCACACTCGCACACTCTCTGCTATGGCACATCATCTTCAGTATTTAACAGTTTACGCATGTTAGTTTTTTGAAATTCTTTTGTGCTCAACAATCAACCAGTTGTGTAGGTGTGTTCGGGTAAGACGCGTTTACTATTTTTTAGTTTGTTAGATTATTGTAATTCAAAATTGGTTCGAAGTTTTGATTTATTATTATTCTTGATTTTGTGAGTTGCACATTTTTATTTCGGTCCGGGTCGGTCGCTTTGTAAATCAATGACTAAAATGGCTTTTATATATTTATCAGTTCTGTAATGTTTTGTTTTCGTTATAGATAGCCAATAATCTAGTATTTATTTTTGTTATCAAAAGTTTTATATTTGCAGGCTTGGTAGCAGCAATCAGTGGAAAGAAAACTGACGCATTCGTGGGGATAATAAAGGCGACTATGATTCTACAGTCTGATAACTGGTAAGTTATACACCGAAGACATAGTTTTATTTGTTTCTGTTGTGTTATATATTGGTTTTTTTTATGCAGGTGACTTGATTTTCTTTCATCTTGTTAAGTACTTCTGGTTGCGCGTATAGCCAAGGATATAAGTATAGGAAGTGGTTTGAATGCCGATTCGAAAAGTGACATAGCGAGTGTTGTTTGAGTGAGTGATCTGCAGTGTTCTGCAGTATAAATACAATGCAGATTTACCTGCGATGTTTTTTTGAATATTATCATTGATCAAGCAAATGCCGAATCCGAATGGCAAGAATCCTGTGAATCCCCGTGAGCCATGAATGAAATTGTCGTACAACGTGGAATAAAAACATATCAGCAACGTGAACGCTACAAAAACTTAGCTTTTCAGTAAAGCATATTTTTGTATGATATGATGATACGTATGTGCAATGTGCCTTAGAAAAAAGACAAAAATGTTAACCATATCGTCATCATTTGGAAGCCTCAGCCTCAAGGATCAATGATGGAAGAAAGGTAAGCCCAGCGTAAAAGCTCTCTATTTTTCGAGTTCATGACTCCTCATTCCTTTCAATTACTTAAGCAAGGGAAGGAAGTAAAAATTGTATTTGCGTATAAGAATAAAAAGAAAAGATCTGCTGTTGACGAATGAAAGATGTTAAGTTCAAGCCTCAGCTAGCATCAACTACGGGCAGAAACATGAATAACACAAGACAATGCTACAAGTAAAGGAAAGAACAATTTAAATGAGGTTTTATTTTTCTACTATGTTTTATTCGTATTCGTGTTTAGTGGCAACTGGGGTTAGTGAATTAGATCTTGTCCAGGAGACTTTGTCATGTCATTTCACACTCAAGTGATTCTCATTATTTTGTCAAGGATCCGGGAACACAGCATAGGCTGTGATTAAAGCGTAAAACGTCGTTGGCTTTTCATCATCTAAAGAGGGACAATCCAATTCCAATGCTGAAGTTAAAGCAAAGCACACCTTGTTGAAGTGTAGAAGAACAGCATCTGCTGTTCGTTGTGCATAATATTATATTGTACCTCAGCATTCGTCGTATCCTCTCACTGTATTTGATACTGCATTCAGTGCATTGTGTAGTTTCAAGTCAGTTTTGATTGTTGTGAGCTTGGTATGTTGCGATGATGTAGTTAGGCGTTGTGTTAGGATTTCAGAAGGTGTGAGTTAGGGTGAGGTGCCCTTTGGCCATTTCTTTAAAAGTTGACCTTCAACAGACAAGACACATAATCCAACCCTCACCTTGCTATGATCATCATCATTGTCGATGTCCACTCTCGTCTTAAATTTCTTCACTCTACCCTTTTTTATGATCTTTTGGAGACAAACCCATTCCTCCTTTCAACCAAGTGGGATTAAATGTCTCATTCTTCTTAACTCACTTTTGCCTTTGTAGCATCCTGTACCTGTCTATTTCATCATTTGTTATTAATTATTATTCTGTAGTTCTTCTGCTAATCATTTTGCAAGCGGATCTTGGGATCTCCTGACTACGTATCTTTCTAGTTTTGGCGTCGGGCAGCTTGTAAATACTTATTCATGCACACACGGCACGGAAGATTTGATATTATTGTGCTGAATTTCTCAAAATGATGAATCTTTTCGTGCTTTATGCAGACTCCGCCGCAGTCACTTGTACTGTATACGCGTTGCCGTTATCGTCATCAGTTGTTAGCTAGGTACAAGTGCAATTTCAAAACAGGATGATACGTATGAGCGTATCACCCTTTAGGCGCATCAGTAGAATAAGTCTCGAGTTTTTATACGGAAGTAGATTGTCGGTCGGTGTAATCACTCAGCTGTGAAATAATTATCTCAGCTCTCAGTGAGTAATACAATGCATTTATAACTTTATTCTCGTTATGATTGCTTCCACAAAGTACTCCCATGTTGCGCTGTAGCCTCATTCAAAAACTGTTGATTTCAAGTAAATATTCTAGTTGAGTATGAGTTTAAGGTTGAAACAAACTCAAGTAATCGCATCCTCAGGACTACGTATACCATTTCGTACAGTTGTAGCTTGCGAATTAAGTCTAAAGACCTAAAGAATCGGGCTTATCGTCTGTATCGAGCCTTCGAGCCCAATTTGGTTATTCAAATATTATTAAAAGTGAATAATATTGTATAATTTTTCAAATAATCAAATCAATTTTCAAGTTGTCTAAGTCCCAAAATGCCAAATGCTGGATCCAGCAAGTCCAGTCCGTCTCTGGTAATACAGTTAGTTGTGTACATAGAATTAACTTATTATTGTTATACATGTGCCTTTCAGAGTCTCTTTTCTCACTTTTCTATCTTCCGTTTGTTTGGGTTGCTTCCGTTTCCTGAGTTAAAATCTCTCTTCGGAGTCGGAAGTTTCAGATTTCATAATTTCATTGAATGTATAATATAGCGTGTGTAGGATAATTGCTGTATATATCTCATATCTGTAAATATTCAAGTGTGTGGGTCTCTTAAATAGGACTTCGGCATACTGTTACTTGCATATTGATACGCTGTACACAACTATATACTTTTGTAATATAGCTGTATGGTCTTCAATGTATGCGTAGTGTATGATAATTTTAATGATGGACTACGATAAAAAATGTCGAAATGAATGAACGGAAATGGGTCGATGATGATGAGCCCATATGCATACAACCTGACTGCTGAACCTCCCACGCATAGCATGATAATGAAAGAAATAACTGGTGCAAGTAATTCAAGCTTAAAATCTCTATTTTGTTGTTAGTGTTATCTACCCACTGAGAATTCAAGTTGCTGCGTATGTTTTTACAGCATTTTATACATGAAATAAAAAGATTGTTACTACATTCAATTCTTTTGTAATTTTCCTAGTAATATTTTAGATTTGGTTGAAAGGTAGCAGACTATTTTCAGCCGTAAGCTTGGGAAATCACCTGACATTTTTCTAAATGGTTTTTTTCCCCATGAATCGATAGAAGGCATCAA